>VALG01009162.1:0-15453 GCA_009835305.1 Ipomoea purpurea
CTGTGACTGGTCATCTGTCCTCGCCGTTTTATTTTCATCCATTGACCACGTTGACTAACAATTCGTTTTTCTAATAGATTAATTTTCTTATTATGTATCCATTCTGGTACCAATCCACGTATAGAATTTGTAGTTTATTAGTAAACCCTCACGCTGCCCCTTCACCAAACCGACACCATACAACGATGTATCCTTAAGTGTCATTTCCCATATGAATATCTTTGTACCCAAATGGTCCTAGTCACATTTCTGATACCATTCTATATCCTCGCCCGTGTAACTTGTACATCAAAACTGTCCATTTACTTTGAGCAAGTCTTATCGTTAGATATTGATCCAACTTTTTTTATTTTTGACCATAGTATGGAGTCATCCAATCATCACTTTCTGCCTTATAGATCACTCTCATAATCCTCTCACACTGCATACAGACGATACACTAGATGGTTATCTTTATCATTTTAACCAAAAGGCCAGTTCACGCATCTGGGTCCATCTCCTCGCACACGTCATTCATCAACCCACCTTGAGCACAATACGTAAGGGTATTGTCCAATATACGCATCTGTCCCATCCTCACGTGCCTTACCAAACCACCTGAACAAGATCGTAAGTATTCTGTTACAATCAGTTCCGCCATCTGGTCATCTCCTCGACACTTACTTCAGTCAACCAGCCTTGAGCAACAATGTAAAGTATTTCAATGTTACCGATCTGTAATACCCCTCACAGTCTTCACCAAACCACCTGAAACATCGTGAGTTTTCATGTTCACCAAAAGGTCCATTCCGCATCATGTCCATCCCCTCCATCGCCAGTCTTCCATCAAACCCACTTGAGCAACATCTAAGGTTTTCCAATGTTACCTGATCTGTCCATCCCCTTCACCGTCCTTTCACACACCAACCTGACAACGATCGTCGATTTCCAATTTACAAAAGGTCATTCCGCCATAATGTCCATCCCCTCGACCCTCTTCATCCCCCTTACCATCATCAAGGTATTTCCAATGATTACCATCTGAGTATCCATCCTCCTTCCACCAAACCACCTGAACAACGATCTAAGATTTCCATTCCAAGGTCAGTCCGCACCTGATCATCTCCTCGCCCCTTCATCAACCCACATTGAGCAACGAATTAGAATCCAAGCCCATCTCCTCAATATTTAAGCGAAAAACTGAAAGGTGCTTCCATTGTTTTAAAATGTGTGAGTTGTTCATAATTCCATTTTCCAGCATAGCCAACGAACTAGTATTTATCACCAAGATATTTGATGTTATTGCCTAAGAAGTTCTTAAAGAGAGTGTTTTAAATGTTGACGGATCTCTTCTTTTTTTCTTTTTTTTAATGTTGATTTAAAAAAAAAAAAAGATAATAAATATTACATTTTCCACATTCGTTATTAATGGTGTCAAAGTAGAACTTTGATAGTTTGCGCCATCAAGTAAAGTTATTTGCCTAGTTATATCACGAGCACTGGCTGCAAATAGTGAAATAGGTTGTATAAATTTATCTTTGAAAATATATAATACGGACGTAAGCTAGGAATAAGGAAATCTATTCCACCATTACCCCTATTTGGACTCATTTGCACCACTTTAATTGATAGTAAACCAATTTTATAGCATCATTTCTATTAAAGTGTTATTTGCACCAACCTAATCATTTAATTATTCAAAGAAATTATTTATTATATATATTATTTTATAATCAAAGATTTAAAAAAAAAAAAAAAAAAAAAAAAAAAAAGAAAAGCAAAAGAAAAGTAAAACGACTCACCTTCTCCGCTGAGAACGAGGCTGCCTTCTCAACCAAAGAAGGCAATTGGCTGCCTTTCTCACGGCTGAGAAGCATGTCCATGGCCTTCTCAAACGGAGAATGCCGATAATTTTTTTTTTTAATTTTACTAGTTTTATGAATTAAATCTTGAATTAATTAATATTACTTAAATTTAATAAATGCAGCTTTACTAACGGTGGTGCAAATTCAGCATTTTTCACCCACCCCCACTCTAGGAAATAATTGTGCCACCCTATGCATCTTCACTTAAATAAATTATTACTTTTTATATTTTCAAATGTATTTATACGTTATTTTAGTCAAATGGTGGAATTGCCTCAATCTTTACCATTAATATAAACTTAATATTTTTACCAAAAAATAAACCACACCACCATAATTGAGGTTTTTGGTAATTGGACTTAAAAAACATATTGCATCATTGTGATGAAACAATCTTAGTATTCCAAAAAAAAAAAAAAATCTAACACAAATTAATACATTTATAATTCGGGTTACCACAAAGGTTATATATATTCGGACGTCCAGACGATGGTTGTAATTTATTCAATGGCTCTCTATCGGATTACACGCTTGTAGGATGTATCATTAATAAATGCCGGTAGTATTGGCGAACTTTGAAGTTGTGCCTTTCAAGTTCATTCCGAGATCAGTGAATAAAATTACTCTTGCCTGGGCTAGGGTTGTTAGTTCTCATTCTTGTCCTTCTATTTGGTTTTCTTCTTTTCCCCAATGTATTGAACACTTGATTTAATGAAGTATTCATTTTGGTTTTCCAAAAAAAAAAAAAAAAACAGATAAATACAAATAGCCTAATGATACGATCCACATCGTCTCCACAAGATATTGTAGTAGTGGTACTTAACGAGACCAAACCTCCACTCATGAGTTATCTTAGACCAAACCTCAACTCATAAACTAACAATTTAGAGTCTTGGCTTGAGTACCATGAGTCAGCCTAACCCCATAGCGCATTGAAAGTAAAAACAGGATATACCTCCTACCATAGTTATATATCTCCATAATGTACATTGATGTGGAATTGCAGGAAAGAATTATACGTTTTTATTTTCATTCCAAAAGGTGAACCCGCAACCCTCAAAGGCCCCCAGCCACCCGCCCGACAGGGTCGTTTGGGAAGATGCTAAAATCATGGTGACTCAACTTGAAGCATGAAACCATCAGAGCCTAGACCGGTGCTCACTCGCACAAAACCCCCTCACCTTTAGAGTTTGCTTCCACACTGCCCGCTGGTGAGACTCGAATCCCCTGGTCATCATTCCCAATTTTCACCTCAATTAATAACACTAATGGTGTAGGTATTTTTTTTGTCAATCAACAATGAGAGGATGAAATATCTTAAAAACATAATTGCCATCATTACAAGTTATATTTCAATTATAAGTCCAAATTAACACCAAAGAACCTTATTTACCAATACCAATTCTTTGATAGGGCAAGAGATCAAAATTGCACCGCAAAATACTTTATATATATACTATAATGGTATAAATATTCATATATATATATATGTGGGTTCCAGTGAGAACATGTCATCTGCTAGGCTGAAAGTAAACACATCATGTGCATCCATCTAATATTTTTTTTTTTTTCTTAATGGTTTTTAGATTAGATTAAGTGTGTGAACGGGGGCGCGCATTGTAAATTGTGTGCAAACACACTAAACTCGCATTTGCAACACATTTCTCATGCGCGTTCGCACACTACTTAATATAAATCGTGGACCATTATACAAAATATTAGAGGGATGCACATATGTGTTCTCACTTCTTCAACCTAAAGCACATGTTTCATTATGATCCTACACTATATATATATATATATATATATATATAGTATCCACGTATCCACTACGTATCAGTACTAGCTGATATACTATACCTATATATATTAGGATGCACTCAGTGCGAATAAGTCCCAAGCGAAAATATGCGAACAAAATCAGCACGCGAACACGTGTCCAGATATATATAGCATTAACAAAAACGTTGCGGTCGGCTTTCTGTACAATAATTGAACATTGAAGTGCCACCAGTAAATCACTTACAAGTGCCCCTACTTTCACCTCATATATACTATGATAATATATATATACTCATATATACTATAGCTGATAGGGATCTCAGGTGCGAATAAGTGCCCAGCGAAAGATATGCGACAAATCAGAACGCGACACGTGTCCAGATATCATATAGCCTTACTAAAAAAATGCCGTGGCAAATTTTCGTAAATAATTGAACATTTGAATGCAACTAAAATCACTACAAGTGCACCTACTTTCTACCTATAATACATTAATTTTGCATTGTTACATTCCCACTCCCGCAAACATTCATGGGCACCTGGTTGTGCTGATAACTATAGGGTGCCACACTATTTTAACTATGAAGTACACACGTACTTATAACTACTAGGTGCAACTTACTTTCACCTATAAGACATGTAATTTTGTCTTGTTAACGTTCATTAATCTGAGTTCAGCGGGTAGCAATAACCCCTGAAATCACCCGCAAACACATTTCATCGCATCTAGGTGCAACTACTTAGATACTATAGGTGCAACTACTTAGAACTATAGGTGCACTTAGTATTGATGCTCAGTGTAAATTTTTTAACTTGCACTTATAATACATTTTACATGCACTTATAATACATTTTACTTGCACTTCGATGTTCAATTATTTACAAAAATGCCACTGCGCTTTTTTAAAATCAGGGTTTCCTCATCCATTAAATCTAGACACGTGGATGAACAGAATCCATTCATATTTCGCTCCGGGACGAAGCATTCGCACCTGAGTGCGATTCTATATATATATATATATATATATATATATAATATATGGAAGTTTTTAGGTGCGGTATAACTTCCCGTGTAGTTGTGCGGTTAAATCTGAGCAGTTGATTAAATTAGATCAACCGCTCAACTCAATGAAAATTAAAAAAAAAAATTAAAAAAAATGTGTGTCTGAACAAAGAAGGTATAATCTAAGGCGCACCTTAAGTTTAGATCTTAAGCACAAACTCACGCACATTAAGTACAAAAACCCACACACATTAAGCACAACCTCACTTACATTAAGCACAAACCCACAGCTTTGAATATTAACTCACAACGTTTAAGTTTCAACAACTACCTAAGCATTAAGTTACAAAAATCACGCACATTAAGCACAAAACCCATGCACTTAGTATTAACTCACAGACTTTTAAGTTTTAACAACTACTCACGATAAGCACACCCCACGCACATTAAGCACAAAACTCACGCACATTAAGCACAAAACACAAGCACATTAAGCATAAAACTCACGCACTTAATCACAAATCCGCTCACCTTAATTTTGACCTTGATGCAAAAAATACAAAATTACCACCACATTTTAAAAAAAAAAAACTTTTTTTAAAAAAACTTTGATAATCCTGAACGTTGATTTAAGTGAGATGAAAGCTCAAATTAAAACCGCACAACCGCACATGGCACCCTAACCGCACCAGAATATTATATATATATCAAGTAGCTTGTAGTCCATTTGTATTCGGTTGGCCCCTTTGTGGGATGTCTTAGGTTCAAGCCTTAATGAAGGTGTAAATAGTATATTTTGTGGGCAAATATGCCCTGGACCCGTGTCCACAATGAATGGGTCCAAAAACGACGTCGTTTTTTTTTAAAAAAAAAAACAAATCATTTAGTTATAATAATATAAAAAAATCGCGCGTGTTTTGCGTTAACGGCGTTAATTTTTTTGGATATGAATGTACAGTTATGCCGTTATGAATGTACAGTTATGCAATTATGAAATTATAACACAAAGCTCTAATATTATTAACTACAATTATGAACATTTATAGTGATAAAATTATGATCATAGAGCTTTAAAATTGTGAATATAGAGCTTCAAGATTATGAATGTACAGCATGCATGCTGGACACAGGTCCAGGGCATAACGATTGATTTGGGTGTCCCCTTCCTTTGTAATACAAAAAAAAAAAAAAAAAAAAAAAAAAAAAAAAAAAAATCATATGAAGAAGCCCTATAAAAACTTGACAATTTAAACACCATTTCATGCCCAATAACAGGAATAAGATATCAAACTTTAATATGCTTGCTTTGTAATATACTAATATGGCAACATTCTAAAATAGTTAGTACCGACTGAAACACTTCATCCACTTGATGAAGTCATTCAGTACGTCGTAAATTTTTTGGAACTATGTAGTATTTATTCATTCCTGTCTAGTTTTCCACCATAACATCTATGCAACTGAGGTTACACCTACTACGCACCTGTTCTGCTTCAAAATCTACATTAAAATTTCTGTGATCAGGTCATCCACCAATAACTTCTCAATACCCTTACCGATTACGTTGATATCATCACTAACATCCAGCCAACGCATTTCCGCTCCAAAATCCTCCAAGATGTGTCCCTGTTTGCGACACTATCATGGTCTGCCAGCAACCGATGCAAAGCGCCAGCAACTTCTTGTTTCTGGCAAACCAAATTAGCGACCCTTTTTTGCTTCAACCAAGGGTAGGGGTCTACATAATGCCTGAGAATCTCCAACAGAGCAAATTTACACGGTCAAATAACAGTCGCCTCGCATACCTTGGTACACCAATCACTTCATCGCTATACTTCTTCTCCAGATTCTCGAAAATTGATGGACTAAGAGGGCAGTATGGAGAATGACAGGTTGCAGTGAAGGCATCAAGGTCGGACTCCTTGAAACCAGAATCCGTAAGAACGTCATCTATATAGGAAGATTCCCAGCTTGGTGACATCAACATGCATTTCTCTTCAATCACTGTCGCAGGATGCCAAACATC
This sequence comes from Ipomoea purpurea, assembly GCA_009835305.1. Lineage (NCBI taxonomy): Eukaryota > Viridiplantae > Streptophyta > Magnoliopsida > Solanales > Convolvulaceae > Ipomoea > Ipomoea purpurea. Next base: position 6,656 of record VALG01009162.1, read on the forward strand.
TTGATTATCCTCAGTGTGATCAGCAAAAGATTCTGGTTTCATTTTGAGTTGCTCAATTTTCTTGCGTAGATCTAGCAAGAACCAAAAAGGAAGGAATCAAAACAATAGGAAACAACGAAAGCATATGTATAAACAATAAAACTTGTTGAATAGTAGAAACCCTAACCCTATTCCTACAATTCAACAGAAACTCAAAGATGTATTTAAGCATGTAACACAACATAAATTCCAAGGAGCTTCAATGCCTTGCAATTTACTAATAGTATTTAAGTCCTTTACCATTGATTTTAGCACTGACAAACTCCAAGCACTCTGAACCAGAAAGGGATCCTCGTAAAAGTCACCTCCTCGAGAACTGAAACTGGACTAGGATGACCACCCTCCCTGGAGCTTTCAGATGATTCCGATTCAGGAAGAGGACACTGCGAAGGGACTGCAAGTTGGACTGAAGTTTCCTGGAAAATCAGAAAATATTCAGTTTACATCAGATGTGAACAGATTAGTAACAGACTAACAGGTGCATTGAGGTTGTAGTCTAAACTCTGAGAAGTGAATCAAGTGATGCATGCAAATTGGATGTCCTTATCAAGGTCATTGAGGCTCAATTCATGGTATACCAGTGTGTTTTTGCACACTTGTCATTTGGTTTTATATCTTACAACATACATGAGCATATTTCAAGGATCACCTTGTGTAAATCACATAGCTCAAAGTTATTCCTATCAACAACTCTCAGTTAATAATGGAAGGCAAACTTGAACACAACAACCCATGCTAGATTCTCCACCACATAGAAAACCTTAAAACCACAAACACCTTCAAGGAAGCTATGTTGTTAAAACTTAACTCTATAGTAATTCTAAATACAGCTCTCTACAAATGTTTCTTGCTTCTGCAAGATTGACCCCATATTTGAATTACCAACACTTAAGTCCTAGTCCAACATTTAAAATTTGATCAGAATTTTAGGAAACACCCTCACTCAGGGCTCTGTGTATCTTGAGGCAGTGTAAGTCATATACATAATTGGAGCATAAACTAAATGTAAAAAGAGCAGCAATGAGTACAATATAAATTTTGAAGTTTATTCAAATAGTGAATAATCAAACCTGAAGATCAGAAGCATCTTGGTCCGGAAACAATGTTTCATTACTTTCTGTAAAAGTCTGGGGAATTAGGTCAATAGAAGACTCTGAAATTACGCTCTCATGTGCAGTATGTTTAGCTGAATCAATAACAGAATTTGCATTCTTGCTGACTGGCATGTCAGAAGCCAAAAGCAGCTGCTCTGACATATTGCACTCAACACTGGTACTCATCATTTTGCAGAATATTGCTTCCTGCAAAGTATCATTAACACCAGTTGTTTCCGGCGACTAGAGCGAAGTTTCTTCCTGCCAGATCTAATCTCATTGAACAAAATTTCCTCAGTTTGACTTTGGCTTCCATCCCATGACTTAATTCTACTACGATCCACAGGCCGTATACCATTAACAAGCTGTCTAGGCCTCAGGTTTCGGCTATTTGCAACTACTTCATGTCGCGTACTCAATCCTTGAATTTGGCTACCAAGAGGAGAAAGTGATCTGGACCTGGAAGAAACATATACATCCTTCCAACCATCCCTACTGCTAATGCCTAAAGGATTTTCCCCCCCATCAGTCCTTCCACCAAATTTATCAGAGGCTCCATCAAGGGTCACCATGGTATCTAAATGTACTACCTCAGTTTCTCTATCTGTCAAGGAAAGCATTTCACCTAGTGTGTTTCCCTTGTTAACAATTTCCATGTCCTGGACACCTTTGAGTCAATTTCCACCTCTCAGATAACCTTTTCTTAGCCTCCCTGCTCACAGATGATCTCAAATGTGGCAGAAGATGAAGACTTACATCGGTTATTCCGAGAGCACAAATTCCCCGAAGACAGTTTCAACATCTCTAGCTCACTGGCAGAATCATTGTCATACACGTCAAATGAACTCTCATCTGTGGCATAACCTACAATGTCAGAATATATCAAACTCAAATCTTTTCGCACATTTAAAGGTCCATGAGAATTTCTCATTCGTGTTGTGATTTCCTTGGCAATCTCTCTAGCTTCGTTCGAGTGGGAGCTTAAATGCCCTGCATATTTAGATGAATTCTTCATTTCCGCAAACCCAGTTTTCCCAGTCCCAAAATTTAGGCGTCTTGCAAGCTTCTTTTCCTCAGAGGGATATTGAACAGAAGTAACATCACAGTGACTCTTCCCACAGTTTGGCTTCAGAACAACAATTCTAGTCGGAAAAATGTTTTCATTTTTCCCTTTTACATGAATCTTAGGTGACTTGAAAGAACTATGAGCCCCATGAGGATTCGGCAAATGGAATAGGTGGCCATCCTCTCTTTTCCTTTGCAAATTGATATCATGATTCCATGAACCACCTCTCTCTGGTTTCCTTAGTATGGCAGTGACTTCCGCTATTTGCAGAAGTTGCTGTTTCAGAACAGCTATGTGACTACACATAGAACTAGAAGTGTCAACTTGAAGATCAAACAAATGCTTTGGAAACAAGGAATCACGTTGTTGAAGACACTTTAGTAATAATTCATCATTTGATTCTTGTTCCTCAAGTGTGTGATCAAATCCTTTAGAGCTCTGAAGCTTCTCATCAGTGGAGAGATGTGTTGATTCTAAATATTCATGCTGAAGGACTGCCATCTCAGGCATGTCCATGTTAGGTCCTGACTTTGTACTCCATCTTGATGAAAAACGTCGGTTAGCAATATGAGAAGCTTCCAAATCCTCATTCATGTCATTGAATTCATGGTACTCCATAGAGTTCCTCCTTGCTTGGTCCACAAAAAGATGCACAGTCTGTGGCTGTCAATTTTTTCCTTTCTCTGCCGGGAACTCTCTGACAGCCTCCTTTGCTGTCTAGAAAGTTGTTGTGGAGATGGCATACCATCAAGACCCATCAATCTGGCAATGATACTGGGTGACTTTCTTTTTGATTCAACTTCATTTAACATCTCTTCTGCAATTAACTTCTTCATTGGTTTACCTATAACTCGTTTAGAAGCACTCTCCCCCAACTCAATCATGAACTGCAGATTACATAGGAAAAATTAAAGGTACTTAGAAATAAATGTTGGCAGATATTTATTTTTAGTTACTAAATGAGCTTTGAGGAAGTTAAGGAAAACACTAGCCAAAATTTTTTGCAGACCATATCTTCATTAGCAGAGGAATCATATCGACAGTGAGAATTGTATGTGATTCTTGGGGCTGCAATCTTTTTCTGGATCTGTTTGCTTCCTGGTGCAAATTAAAGTACATTAAGATTGACATTGCAACAAGATTTTAATATACTACAAAAAGGATGGAGCTGTTAACTTGCCACAAAAAGACACTACAATGGTGTCAAATACACCAAAGGAAGTATACACTAAAACATGCAGTTCCAGACCATAACTCTCCCTTAAAAGTGTACAAAAATGTTTGATACAGGAATTTTATACATCTCTTAATTTGAAATGGTGAAAGAGTGAAGATCTAATCTACATAGACAAAATGAAAGTTGAAAGTACCATTCAAAAACTGTTATTCACAAACTGTTGGGAAGAGGATTTACTAAGACCAAGGAAACAAGAAGGATCATGTAAGAGGACCAGAGTCAAAATTTGTCATAATGACAAAATGTAGTGAAATCATTGTTGTTTCCCCCAGCAGATTCGAGCTCACTCATAAATCATCATAACAAACTATACTGTAACTAAAGCGCTCTCCCTTCGGAAATTTACAGCTATACAGAAACCATCAAGAAAACCTAAGTCGTAAATAAAAATAAATTACATAGGCAATAAGAATAACTTTCGCAGAAATATTAGACGCATACTTTTTCACAGATAAATAAAACAGACGCATGAGAGGATGTACAGATGTTTGGAAATTAAGACTGGAAAACTGAATTTAAAAGTTAAAAATACTGGAAGAGGTATTTAATTTATATCCCAAAGTCTTTTAGATTGGTAGAATAAATCCAATTCCAGAAATTATACGGCATTACTAATTCCAGTAGTCACGACGACTGATTTTCAGCAGAAACATCGAATTTCCGCCGCTTGCTTCACTTCTCTTCTCAATTTCCTCTTTAACCAAACACGCACATCACACGCGCACGCTTACACCACTGCAAATACATATACAAATACAGTTGCAACCTCCTCATATATGTATACAGAGAGAGAGAGAGAATGCATGTTGTGCTGTTATACCTTCAAAGGCACCTGAAGCTCGTTTTGACTTCCTGGGACGATGAGTGTCCTCCATTCCTTAAAATTCGCTCGCGAACTGCCGAGAGAAAACCAAAACCAAATTCAAAACAATATTTGAAATGCAACACTGAATGTAAAAGGGAAAAAGATTAAAATTCGCAATGAGATTTCCGAGAAAACGCAAAAAAGTAAAATCAAAAAAAATAAAAAATAAAAAACATAGATCGGAAATCTCGAAATAAAGCAAGGCTCCACCTCGAAAAGCATAACCTACATTTCACTCCATAGCTCATTCACTGATCAATGAACAGCATAGAGAGAGAGAGAGGGGGATAGGGGAGAGAGTTTCTAGAATTGTAGGGAGAGAAAAGGAAGAGAGAGTTGGTTAGAGAGAGAAAGTAGAGAGAGGAGGGGTTTGAAAACACTTTACAGTGGGAGGCGGGCAATTAATGACGGAGAGTGTATGAGTTTTCGGTTCAGGGAGTACACACAGTGAGGGTGTGGTTATGTGTATTTTTTGAATTGGAGTTTGAAATATAAAGAATACGGCTGAGAGGAGAATGGGGATAGAGAAGGAGACAGAGTGTGCCTATTTTAGCGGGCAAGTAGTGGAGGAGTGGGGACCTACATGCTTAGGTGGAACGTTAATCATTTGCCATGTCATGGAGGCATCTTCCTATAGAGTTTTATCATGTATATTCTCACATCTTACTCTCACAATTTTACTTATTGATGTGACAGGCTCTAATATATTATTTTTTCTATGTTGATCTCAATAAGTGTCTACATCAAAATTTTGTGTGTGAAAATAAAAAATGAAAGTACGCATAGCATTTTCCCTTCGTATGTACCCAAATGTTGTTAATTAAATAGGAAAATACTTGGTGTACTCTCATTTTATACTCCCAACTTGTATTCCCTCTCACATATTCTTGAATGTAGACACTTTTCTGTGGACCCACATGTTAAAAATAACCAATCATGACTTGCCACATTAGAAAGTACAAATGAGGGAGTAGAATTTAGAAGTTCATGTAGTAAAACTCAATTAAATAGTGAGAAATCTTGAGTAGTGACTAATTATAGAAAATACATTTAAATTCGTATCATAGTCAGACTCATTTTATTATTGGAATCAATGAAATGGCCATTCTCTTATTAGTCAAATCCCGAGTATAAAATGAGATGAGATAAATATTATTCTATGTCTCATTTTTATCTATAATATTTGTTATTTATTGGTCAAGCCAACTCTTCTTTTTTTCTTTTTTTTTGCTTTAATAATTTTTAGTTATTTTTGGATTTGATTGATTGTGTTTATTAATACTTTTAATGTAATTTATAAATATATAATTTATATATACTACTACTATACATAATATTATAAAAAATTAAAATAAAAATAACTTTAGTCAAGACTCGTTAACTAAACTAGACACATAATGAGATTTGGGAATAGTTATGAAAAAAAGAGCACTTTTTTTTTCTAATCAATTAATATTAAGTGTACCATAATTAATAATATAGTTTGAGAGAAGGTATACATAGATGAGAAATGCAAACCAACTTTTGAAAGAGTTAGTAACTTAGAAGTTAGAAATTAAGTGCTTAACCACCGTTAGCAACTAAATAAATGAAGACAGAAAGGAAAATGTTTTCTTTCTCTCCTAAAGTTTATTTCTAATATTTTCTCTTTTGATGTGACATTTATTTATTAAGTGTCATAAATTTATTAACTTCACCACTAATTCAAAGTAAAATTTAGGTACATATGAATGTTAGTATTGTTACCACATCATGAAAAATATTTAGAAAATCTATTCACTAAGGGTTTCATTTCATTATTCACCCTCCTATTTTATAATTTAATTTTTAAGTTTGCATTAGTGATTTTAGATTTTTGTTTTTATTTTTGTTGTTCATATTGGTGCTTTGGATGTCTTTATATTAGAATAAATTGTCTTGATTTTTTGTTCTTATATTTTTAAAATATTTATTCCCATTATAAAATTATACATAACCAAACAGCAATATTGATAATCATTCCAATTCCACCCTACTACCAAAATGTAAAGTAATTTCACCAAAACTCATTACCATTACAAAGTATTTAGGGTGTGTTTGGTTGATGGGTTTTGCCTATAGGAATGGGTATGAAAGTGATTGTTGTTGTTTGGTTGATAATTTTTTAGAACACTACTATGTGTTTCGAATACCCCATCAATTGAAAAACTTATATCCAAATAAAATAAGAGTTTCATTTCCTTATTCATTCTCAGGCACTACTATAAGTAACCATTCTCATTCCACCCTACTACCAAACATGTTAAATACTTTCACCAAACTCATTACCAATTTACCATTACAAGTATTTGATACCCATTCTGATTCCGATTTCTATGTGCGAACCAAACCTTTCGGAGTAATTTTTAATACTCCGTATTACACTTTACACGAAGTAAACAACATTTCGGAAAGCGAGATCGAATAGTAATATTCGCTTTTATTATTATTTGGGTCATTGACTTTTTATACCATAGGGTCCACATGTTAATCTCCATGATTAATGTATATAGCTTGTACGTAATCTACAACTTTAATAAAAGTGAATATTGTTAGACCCTTAACCGGAACAAAAAAAATGTCGGTACGCCACATGCTCAACAAAATTGTACTTTGTGCTTTCCTAATTGTACAATGCCAACTTAAATTCCTAATATAATCCCATTCTTCTAAATTATTACCAACTTTCACTGTAAACTAACATTATGTCAAAAGAAATTTAGCGAATTTAGAATACAAAATCTAATAGATTCCTAATTTCGAATTAGAATATTGATCTCTTAATTAATATGATTTCCTTGTTTATCATAATTTTCTTACCTAATATTCATATTTTACATAATTATTTCGTAATAAAATTAATCAATACACAAATAGAAATTTATTTCTATATTACGATACTTTCTTATTTACTAATTTATGTCATCTTCACTATATCAAATATATTACTGTCATGTCATTATTACCATATTTATACAATTGTAATTTATAATTAGAATATAGAATACTTTTTTTTTGAAAGTATTAGAATATAGAATACAAATCTTAATAGATTCCTAATTTCAAATTAGAATATTAATGACTTAATTAATAGGATTCATAATACAATCTTTATAGATTCCTAACTACACCTTAATCTACCTAGAACAACACTATATTAACTCTTGGTATTCAACAAACACAAAACTAACTTCTTTTGCAACACACAGTATTCAAGAGACATTTACATGTATGAATTATAAATCTCCTATCATTACTACATAATTAATTAATATAGTACTTCTTGTTACTCCTTATATTATTTTCAATCCCATGATTTTTCAATTTATGTTATGGTTCCCATTATATTATTTCTTTACATTCTTTATGCGCATATTTTCAATGACGGAAGAATATTAGTCATGTCAAATGCACTAAACTTTAATTGATATTGACAATACAAATCTTTATAGATTCATAACTACACCTTAATCTACCTAGAACAACACTATATTAACTCTTGGTATTCAACAAACACAAAACCTAACTTCTTTTGCAACGCACAGTATTCAAGAGACATTCTACAGGTATGAAAATAAATCTCCTATCATTACTACATAATTAATTAATATAATACTTCTGTTACTCCTTATATTATTTCAATCCCATGATTTTTCAATTTATGTTATGGTTCCTATTATATTATTTCTTTACATTCTTTATGCGCATATTTCAATGACGGAAGAATATTAGTCATGACAAATGCACTAAACTTAATTGATATTGACATACAAACTGAGATAAAATTGTAAAGTTTGTGTCATTAAGAAAAACGAACCAAGGAATGCTATTAAATCGCCTGAGAAAAATATATGCTCATCATCCTCGAGGATGAAACTGTAATACATAATACAAAATTTCCCCATTTCATCATTATTATTATTATTATTATTATTATTTTATTATTATTTATTATTATTATTATTATTATTATTAGTCAATTATTAATTTAATATTTATTAGACATGTATAGTTCTTTATTTACACTCAAATCAAGGTGCTTTCATTCACCACCAACATAATTGTAAATGTTAATCTATATACAGGGAACTCGGGTTCAATCAATAGTGTTTGATATAACATTTGAAATTTATAATAGCACTTTAAAGACCAACAAGAGGTACATAATTTCAAATGTCATTGTCAAACCTGCCCAGACGAATTATAGAGTACTTGACAATAAATACAAGTATACATGAATTTTAAATGCTCGGAGTATTTCGAATTTTTTTTATCTTTTATTACAATATATAATCACAAAGACTATTTCTATATCTTTTATTAATTTCGCATTTTTCTCTCTCTCATCATTATATTATGTGAATACTTTAACCAATTAAGAAACACTAATTTATAAATACACATTGGGCATTGGTCTAATCGCGCAAAGCGCGTATCATAACTAGTACATAGATAAAATTTGAAAAGACAAATTATTAT
>VALG01009164.1:0-15639 GCA_009835305.1 Ipomoea purpurea
AAATTAAACATGGGGAATACCCTGCACTCATCCCAAGAGAGGGACGTCATGCCGTCAGCATCAGCCTTTTTACAAAACATTTGGATATAATACAAATTAATTATTAATTGGTACATCTTCAGTGTGCAGTGGGAACTCTGGGAACTGCATGGTTCTCCAGTCCCATCTCAAGAAGGGTGCTGAATTATCTATTTTTTAGAAATTGTGGTTTTTACAATTAATTACCCAAATCCATTGTTTGTCCTCACATTAACTAATCAATCTTCTACTTTCTACGAACATTGGTTCCAGTTATTGTTGAAGTTTTTGGACCAAGAATTTTTTCTAACATAGCAGCCACATTGGTTGGTAATGATGGTAATGTGTACTTTATTCTCTTACTGCATTAGCATAAGTATTCTTATTCCAATTGGAGTAAACAAATGCTGCCGTCAGGTTCTTTGCCTTTCTATATCTATACGTCATCACAATATGCTGTTTCAAATGATACGTTTAACTACCTGTTTTTGCGGACAAGTAGTAAAGTGTGGAGAAGCAGGAGGATAAAAACTCAAATAATTAGGATTCAATTCTTTTAGATTTTGCTAAAGGTTTGGTTGTTACATAAAAAACCACAACATAACCATATAGCTTCCATAAAAAGCTTGAGCAATTTTTATTTAATTAGTTAAACAATCTAATGTTGGCCAAGCCTTAACTTACTTCTAGCCATATGAACCAGACAACAGTGAGACAGTAATGCTTATGAAAACCTAACATTTGAACCTCACAACTTTGAATATTGGGGTGAAAATAGATGAATTATAAAAATTTTGATATTCTGAGAATAAAAGAGATACGGTGGATTAAACTATATAAAAAATTGTTATTCATTAACAATACAGAAAAATAAAGAATGGGAGGATATTAGAATTGTTCTTACCATATATCATATATGAAAAAACAATATAAAGATCTACATAAAATCAGATAACCTAAAAATCAAAATGAAATAATGTAATGAAAAGAAAACTATAAATAAGAAAGACGCGAATAGAAAATTACAGTATCCAAAGACTGACGGATTAAGAATATGTGAAAGATACCACACTAATTGAAATGATATCTTCCGAGCACACTCTATTATTCAATAAGCACAACCCATCACCCTTTTTTGCCTTAGGATCCACTTCACGTGCTGATCACTACAATATTATTTTACGATGCTTCACCAGTTCACAGCCCATTCTGCTAGCATGGGGGATGAGTATTAATTAGAACGCACAGGTTGCACAGGAATAAGTTTTTGTAAGATGTTCCACTTTATCGCACTTCTGCAGAGCCTTGAAACAGGGATCTTCACACGACAATCTTTGATTTATACAAGAGCCTATTGCTCGAATTTTTGTGCACTAACAGGGTTATCATATAGGAATCCCTTATCACATTCAAAAATTTTTGTCGGCTGTTTGACGACGTCATCGGTAACAAGTATGCAGAAGGAGCATCCGTAGGCCGTCAATTAACGATGACGTTCTACGATTCATTTAGTGCTATAGATCTATGGGTTCAGAATACAAGGAGGTAGTTTTGCCAATCCGGGGCCTGAGGCGTTCCATGGAAGGGTTCATATAGGTGAATACCCTCCTTCAATATTGGACTTCCCAACCCCTAATTGGATCAATTTATTACCCAAATAGTGAGTTGGGGTTCCCCTCTCTCAGTTTATACCATGAACCAGATTTCATATTGCATTCACAATCCTCCAAACAAAATTTTGTATTTCAGTTAACACATCTATACCTATAAGTTAATAAATGTAACATGTATAAAATAACTGATAATTGCTGAACAATAATATAATAGTTTACATGTACAGAAACTATCAATATCTTGAGGGTATACCACTATATTGATCTGATATCGTGTTGACAACCAACTATGAAGATTTTTCCAGCCCATCAAAGAATATGACTTTGATAATGCTGATCTATACTCATATATACTAAAAATGTGTGTTGAAGCATTCTCAGATTATTAAATTTGCAGAAAATAAATTCCACAAACAATATCAATGTAATTTGTATCTGCAAGGTAAATAAGAAATCTGCGTCATAAAACATCTGAAGTGTGAGGAGTGAGCGAGAGTAGTGAGGTCTTAGGGGCTGGGGACATATACATATTCAGTCTTGACGTAGCGGCGAGTGATAAATGTGGGTCGTCAATTGCTCGGGTCAATAAAGTGATCTCGCATATATTGTATACTGTATTGTCAGCGAAGTCTGTGGGCTAGTCTTGATGTGTTGAAACTCTACCATCGGCAGATTATCAGTTGTATTATGTATTCTTTTGAACATATGACTTCTTATGTTCCATATATGCAAGCGCACCATCAAAAATCAGCCAGCTTGTCACTCTTCTCAATGGGAGATCTAGAGAAGGCTTCTGTTCACTTTCATAGTATAGATTTGTTTTCCTGTACAAATATTGGTTGGTTAGTTTTTGTTATAGAGCCAGGTGAACAATATAAATGAATAAGGTAAAATGACACAAATTGCGCCGTTTTTTATTGTTCCTATGGACTTTTCTGGCATTCGCTAACAATGCTACCGAAACATAGACCATTTTAGTTCTTTTCCTCCATTAAGCTACTATCAACAGCAAGCTTTTTGCCCGCTCATCTTCACTAATAGAACACACCCCTTTGTTTTGGCATCTGGATTTGTGTATTATTCAAAGCACTGACGATTGGTTTTCATCAAAAAAGAGAGCCTGGTTGATGATTAGCCTTAACTTATTTAATAAATTTCAATCACTGACCCAACCACTTAAGCAATTATACTATCATATAAATGGAATCAATCTTCCCCGAGTTCGGAAACATATAATAAGGAAATAACTTAGGTTCTGAGGATTGGGAGGGGTATAATTTACCATATTTGAAAAATAGAAATGGAAAGATTAACACACCTGATGAATAATCATATAAAGTCTTCCAATTTTAGAAGACCAAACCTCTAAAAATTTGCCAGTGTTAAATGCACAGATCTCGTGAGTCGCTCACGGTCCTTTCAAAGGTCCCTCAGTTCTGACAATCATTTTTTGGTTTGGTTAAGAGAACGACATAAACAGAGCACACACATGTTTAAATATTCAGGTTCCGTAACTTGTTAGTAAGAAGCATATTCGATGACGTGTATATAGTACCAATCAAGTTTATGTTTTACATCATATGCTTCTATTTTATTTAGACATAAGAAGTCATCTCGATTAATTACATATGGTACCATTATAATAAGTGACTTCGTATAAATAGATAACCACTATCATCATACCACAAAGAAGAAATTACACTATTGAGTAAAATTTGTATAAAGTTAAGGCGATTAAAATAGTTATGACATCAAAGTTACAAAGGGACTCATGAGGATAGTTTTGCAACAAATGGGAATAAGATCAATAGTCATACTAGTAATCGAACAGGAATTGGTGATCAGACGTAGTCACTGAGCTATCCTAGTCTATTGTAGAGCGTAGATAGAGGGACCTTAATCTACCGACATATAAGTAGATCATATGGATGCTAGTTTAGAGGTTACCGTTTTGGCAGATTACGAGATCAGCCCGGATCCAAATGATAAACTTGTTACACTCCTGAAAAAATCAGAGACATCGTCCTTTTAAAATATCCATCGAGTAGATATGGAATAGAATTCATCAATAAGGCACATTCGGAGATTGCAAATATCTAGAACGATGTACTCGGGAGGCTCGCCTATTCCCACCCAACTTTCCTATGTTTGTGATTGGGAAACATTAGAGTATACCTTTCATAGTACTCGGATTGTCCCTGAGAATTTTTGCAGTGTGGACATGGGTGGATAACCCATTTTGAGATAGGCTTCACCAGTATGCTTGGGACACCTGTCACATATGGTGGTCACCGAGGATCCGAAATACGGTTTCGGCTCCGTTTTAGACCTATCTTTTTTTACCTTTCTATATAATTAAGTCATTCTTTTTAAATTATTCTAACATGGTTCAAACCGTAACCTCTTCTTTCTAGGAGTGGTTGACCGAAAGAATTAGATCTTATTTATCTCACCTGTACTCACCTGTATAAGCCTTATATTATCTGCCTATATTTTATAGTTTTGAATATACGCACTTTTCGCTATCATGCCCTCTGGCCTTACATTGATATTTCCATTTTGGTTACCCTAAAAAAATCAATTAAATTACTTTTTCAGTATTCTTGCAGTCCACTTATTCCCTCATACTTAGTTGTATCTGTGTTAGACAGGAACCTGATTGAAATTTAACATGTAATAAAAGTTGGCTAATAATGCTATTGCCAATACCGATACTCAATTCTGACAGGAATAATGACTATGACAGATCTAATATCTAGATTTACAAATCTCTACCGAAAATTGAGAATCTTTGACTATAATAGGACTTCTACTAGTGCAAATAGGTAAGAGGCTTAATTATAATACTAAGAGTTCATGACATACTTGTAATTGCACTAATCCAGAGCGGGATCATGAATTCAGACAAATGTCCTATACTCAATTGTCTTATTTATTTTTTTTTTTATAACTAATTTGATGGATCTTGTAATGAAAAAAAATAAATAGTTGATGAGTGAAAGTAGAATATTATGTTTGATATTTATTAATAGAATTAATTCTATTTTTGTCATAGATTTATAAATGATAGTTTATTTTTAATTTTTGTTATCAGAACATTTTTTTTTGATTATTGTATTATTGTGACATGATCAATTTTAGTCCTCTATCAATTTTTTTGTATTATAACTCAAATCTTTTTATGATTATGAATGAATTAGTTCATGATGAGTGAAAGTAAAATATTATGTTTGATATTTATTGATAGACTTAATTCTATTTTTGGTCATAGATTTATAGATGATATCTATTTTTAATTTTTTTTTTTATTTATTTATCAGAAATCCCTTTTAGATTATAGTATTATTGTGACATGACTAATTTTAGTCCTCTATAAAAAAATCATTTAAATTACGTTAAATACAAGAGTATTTCGATTATCAGTTCTGAAATTTTCAAAAAATAAACATAAAATATATAACGGTCAATGCACTTTATATTAAAAGATCAAAACGCATTTATATTTAATGAAATTTCAACAATTTTGTGAATACAGGGTTAAAATTTATCATGTCACAATAATATTAAATAAAAAATGAATATATTTTGATAAAATTAATTAAAGGGTGGATTATCAATTGAGTTAATACCCAAAATCGTCCTCGACTATAGTGGTTTTTCTCAATTCGTCCTAAACGACTTGGTACCTAATATCGTCCAGACTTTTGTGTCGCTCAATTTAGTCCTCCATTTGTTATTTCGTCAAATTGGTTTAAATAAAGGGACAATTCAGTAATGTCAATATTGATCTCTCTTTACTTTCAACTTGTGAAGTGCGAAATTCTCTTTCTTGTACGAATTACACCTAGAATTACCCCCGACTTGCAAATCAAATTTTATATTCGCAGTTTTAGAAGTAATTCTGGAAGTAATTCGTAAAAAAAATGGGATTTCCAGTTCACATGTCTATGAGTAAAAGAGATGCCAATATTAAAATGACTGAATTGTCTATTTATTTAACACCAAATGGACAGAATAACAAATAAGGACTAAATTGAGCAAAAACACAAAAGTCTGGAACTAAATTGAGCGAACACAAAAGTCTGGGACGATATTAGGTCACCAAAGTCGTTTAGGACGAAATTGAGAAAACCACTATAGTCGAGGACGATTTTGGATATTAACTCATTATCAATTTATCACCTATAATTTAAGAGGAAAATGATTAACTCTTATTGATATTTGATTTGAAGTTTGAAAAATGAAATAAAAGTAGTTCACGGAAGGAAGAATGATGATAAATGTACGTGGCAAAGAATAGGGCAGCGGAGGGAATGATGCATACAGTTGAAGAAATGAGGCGATTGTGCATGCCTGCCACGAAGAAACCCCTTCCAACTTCCAATTCCGCCGCCTACTCTTCTTCCATCTCATCTATCCTTCTACTTATCATCATATACTGCTCACTAGCCCCCAGATCATCAGTTCACAACTCAGATTGATCGAGATAATTGGATAATTGAGATTGAGATTGAGATTTATGGCTACTGCTACAGACCGTACGCCGCCTTCTCCACGGAGGCGCCTTGCGCTCCGGTCACCGTCGAGCGCAATGTCCATGCGATCTCGATTCCTCCATTCCTAAGCCCTGTAAGTAGTTCATCTGATTTGACGAACAGATGTCAATTCATTTCACTGATTATATTCGATCTTCGATTTCAGATATGGCGAGGGGATTGTGCGGTGGCTGCGAGCATCCGAATGGGACTCGGACGGAAGCATAACAATATGAGTTTCTTCAACAGCACGTCGCCTTCTTCACCTAGACAACAATGGAATCATCTATCCATGGGAGACTTATTCCGGTAACAATTCAATATACATACATAATAATTAATTAATTTATGTATGAACTTGCAGCTTTAATTTTCAATCGATCTTCATCTTCTCCCACTGCGCAGCGTCTCGTCAACTAGGGTTCAACATGATTCTGTCGTTTAATAGCAGCGTCGTTCATCTAGCTATGAGTTACGCAACTCTCCCAGTAAGTCCATCATATCCTCATCAATTCAACCATCAATCTCGTTGTCATCAGAATTGAACATGTGTTTAGCTCAACTAAATGTCAAACTGATATTTTGAATTGCACATTTATGTATATTATATAATGTGAGCATAATATATATAATGTGAGCATATTATAGTCAATGTGTAATTCAACTATCAGCTTAGGCTTTTAGTCAAAATGAAGCACATGCTCAATTGGTATCAGAGTCTGGGTTCGAATCTCAACGCCATTCCTAAGCGACTACATTACTTAGGCTCTGGCTGTTAGCTGATATTAAATCTTATGCAGGGGTGGATTCCTTCCCTTTTTTACCCATATACATACAAAACATACACAAAGCATGCACGGGAGCGATTCCGAAACCTATGATGCAGAGGGGAGGTACCTTCCAGCACATTTCGAGAACTCTTTACCAAGTACGCACCACGGTCCCGGACAAGCTCACCTTGTGGGAGTATTGCGGATGACGGAAGCAATCGCGACGCATTCGACCTCTTTGGCTGGGTTGCGGCCAAGATGAGTGGGGAATTTTGTATTTGCTGGCCAGAACGTCGACGGTATGCTGTCGAAAGAAGCAATCAGGCGATGCTTCGACGGCAGCTTGTTTGATTACTGTGCAAAGATACAAAGGAGTCGCGAAGGAAAGATGGAATGAACTAAACTAGAAGAACATAGAATGAATCCTCTTAATAATAGGTTACGTTGTAGCTTAGCCTAGCTTAGCTTAGCTTAGCTTGTACTACTTTCTGCTAAGAGTTAGAGGTAATACTAATAATAAATCAAAATTTAGAACTTCAACCAACTGATGAAAGAACTTGGCATATAATGTTCACTAAAATGAAATCTGCAAAATTATTGTAAAGTTCAAAAATTTCCATTTATGCGGTTCAGCATTCAGACAAGTGGCGCAAATTATTGTACTAAAAAAATAATAAAATAATTAACAAGTGCGCAAATGGGTAAAAAAATAGAATCTTAAGAGAGGAGTCGACCTAAGACACTATTATGCACTGTTCACCTGCCCCTAAGAATTCTAATCCTAAGAACGAAGAATGAAGAAGGTTAGAGAGTTTATTTTAATAAACAAAATTTTCATTTTAACACTTATTTAATTCTCTATTTTTCATAAAATCTTTCATTTTTTCATTTGAGCAAATAGCTTCGAAGTTTGTACTCCTTTAAATGGAGAAATGAAAAAAGTTCTGGTTGTTGGGTAAAAAGGTGAAAATTCCCAAAACAATAATAATCCTACGAAAAGATTAATATTATATGGGAAAACAGAAACTGGGAAGAAAAATGTTGAGTGTTTGGGTATAGGGTGAAACACGAGTTCGAACACCTGGCAGTAAATTGGTATTAAAACCAATTGTGTAACACCTGTAACGGTCAACACTAAGTAGGATTAAACTCTGAGTTTAAATAATTGAAAATAAACAGTATTTTTAATCTTCTGACCGTTGGGGTGCACGAGAGTACCCACTCTCGTGTCTCTCGGTACACACGAAGTAGGTGCTCTCAGTTCGGTTTTGCCGAACCAAGTGACTAACTTAGCCCGCACGGCCAGCCAATGTCCGGACGACATTCGTGCCGCAGGTGCCGGCGCACGCGAGCTCGGGCTTGAATCAAGCCTTTTTGAGCTCCTCTAATTGGTTTTTGATTTGCACCCCCCCTCCCCCCGCGCGAGAGAGCCTCTATGCTATACAAATTCTACAAGCTTGAAAGAGCTCATGTATATAAGGGGGGCAAATCTTGTTTCCAAACCAATGTGGGACAAAGTCCCACATTTTCTCTTCATTTCCCAATTCAAAATGGGTCTACT
Source organism: Ipomoea purpurea (assembly GCA_009835305.1). NCBI lineage: Eukaryota > Viridiplantae > Streptophyta > Magnoliopsida > Solanales > Convolvulaceae > Ipomoea > Ipomoea purpurea. Next base: position 8,498 of record VALG01009164.1, read on the forward strand.
TTGAGATCATATCTCATTCACCCATTATCCGTTTTGAGCGTACAATATATCAATCTCTTCGTCTCACTACCGAAAGAACACGAATCCACTTTGACCGACGCCAAATCAGAAGTGGACCCCACTGATAATTGTACCACAAAGTAGCCACTTAATATGTCATTTTTATGTCATTTTAAGCTAAATTCCAAACTGGTGAACCATGCTTTAATAGTTTTCTTAGTTTGCGGATTTGAGTTCGCTAAAAAACCAATCCAAGTAAGTTTGCAGGTTTGAGTTCACTAAAACCAATCTAGTATTTACTGGTTTTCAACGAAAACCAGGCTGGTTTGTACTGGTTTTTGTCAGAACAATGAACTATACTCTTTTTAAAAATATATATATTTTATTTTGTTATTGAAAGTAATTGGAATATCTTCTTTTTTATTTTTTTTTGACAGGAATTCTCACAAAGAAGGTAATTGCATTGCCTTTTTTCACTTTCTTTATTTAAAGTTTGGAAGGCAATAATATTGCATTCTTTCCACTCTCAATTTTTTAAAGTTTAAAGAAAGAAGCAATAATAATAGGCAATTTTTATTACTTTGAAAAGTTTTCAAAATAATAATAATAATAATAGATAAATAATAATAATAATAATAATAATAATAATAATAATAATAATCACATAAACAATGATTTAAAATTTTAAATAGTGTTGCATGATATAATTACGTATTTTTAAATATTTTATTATGTACTATATTGTAAATTTTATGACATTCATACTAATAAAGGAGCAATGGATTACATAGAGGACATATCATCATCAACGACGATAACTACCAAAGTCTATTTCAGAAAATCGACTTCTACGTTATTGACCTCTATGAGCTTTTCGGCGGGCACCTGAGGGTTCGGAAAAGTCCATCTATAATGGTATGCGATAATGACATGCACACAATTGCACAAGATAAGCCATCTGCAGCCCAATCACTGCAACTACATGTCCGGTAAGTCAAATTTACCTTAACATACATAGCTTGGTTGGCCTAGAGAATTGAAAGTTGATTCAAGTGCTACCTTATATATCTCTCTTTGGTTGTTATATTAGCAAATGGATGCATTGTACTTGAACCGTTTCCGAGTGAACATCTCCTTATCAACATTGGTTTGCCAATGTAATCCAGCTTGTTGCATTAACTAACCACTAATTTGTGAAAAGTCAATCGGACGATAATAGTGACAGGTAATATTCGACAACCCTTTAGTGTATTGTTGAAGATTCAGAACTATTAGTTATCAAAATATCAAACCTGTGATCACCGTCATGAGACAATGCCCAGTATTTCCATGAAATTTATACTAAATACTGATATGCATTTGGAAACATCTCTTGTATAGTCTTCAATTGCCAAGTCGAAGCCTCTTTGTTTTACAGATCAGAACTACCTGCCTCTCAAAACCACACGACTTCAACCTCTTATTCCGGAACTGTTCATCACGCTTCTTCATAGATGACGGATGGACGTGGTTGCAACTGCTAGTAAGATTTGTTGGAATGTTTTAGAACTCGTCAAGCCTTTCAATGTCTATATGAAATGTATGCAAATTAGACTCGACAGGGTGGCCGAAGAAAGGTTGTCGCTAACACGCACGGAATCAGGACAAGGTTTTCAGAGTCCACCTATTAAGTACGCTGAAGGAAAAATCTCTTTGTTAGCATTCATAGGGGCATAGGCCAATAATTAGATCCCTTTTGTACGTTACCATTACTATAAGGTGTGCTTCCCAACTATGCGTAGATAATAGGAAGATAATAACAAAAACGAGCATAACTACCAATTTTGGATCTCACGAGTATTTAGCCCAAAATGACAGTTTTGGGTCCACATGGTTAATTCCTACCAATTTTCATCCGACGACTATTGTTGTTTAGCTTACCGATTTTCATCAACAAACTATTGTTTTAGTTGCCAAATTCATCACGACGCGTCACCTCTTCGTTTTAAGACATGGCCGAAATATGCAAATTACTTAAAGGGTGTTTCGTGTTTTTTCAAAATTATGATTCCATATTCTGGAGTATGAATTAAATAGATTAAGCCCCTAACGACTATCCCGAATTTTGCAGTTTCCTCCCAAATTAAGATGTAGGCATGAGGGAGCGGAGAACTACGAATTGGGTCAATTTCTGTTGCGGCTTAAAATTTCATTTATTTATGCTCAAAATGGAATTATTAAGTTTGAAAAGGACGAAAATGTCCTTAAAATTTTTAGATTTTGGAATGTTTTAAATAGATGGGTGACCGACGTGATGAATTTTGGTACTAAAATAATAGTCGTGGATTAAAATTGGTACAAAAACAATGTCGTGGATGAAAAGTGGTAGAAATTAAACATATTGACTAAAACCGTCATTTTGTTAATACTCGTAGGACTAAAATTGGTATTTGCTCTAACAAAAACCGTCAATGGCAACTTAAATGCCCAAAAAAGCATACTGAAGGTCGCAATAATATTCACCATCCGTAGATGGCTTAATTTGAAAGTCAATCACAGTGCCTGAGTTGCTTTGATAGACAAAATGCAAAATTTTGGAAAGCTTTTTAGGAGACGACGACAACAACAAACAACAACAATACTCAGAATTATTCTAACATGAAAATTAAAACAGAGGATAATGGTCCCGAGAGAATCCACAGAACCCGATGATCCGATCGGTGTATGCCCAACCGCCGGCCACCAGAATGCAGACTAGAAGAATCACTGGGATTCCTCTCTGTGTAAAGATTCCCGGCATTTTGTACTATTTGGCACCGTATGATTGACCGCATAATGACATATTTGCCTCGAAGAAGAATAGGAAAAAACAAGAAAGAAATGACATATTTGCCCCGGAATTAAATAAATTCAAATGGATTAGAAAAGGGCCATATCTATTAAAAATTACATAATTAATGTACTAAATTGATAATTTTAAAGTCATGAATTAAAATTAATAAACTTTATAATTATGACTAAATTTATAATTTTCTTCTCACTTCAATATATTTTTGCGAAACATAATCAAAAATACTATAATAAATATAACTATTATATATATATATATATTACTATAGTATATATATATGATAATTATAATTTTTCTCACTAATATGATGATACATAATAATAATAGTATAAATATAATATAACTATCAACTATAATAGTATTATACTATAATATATAATACCCTATATAATAAACTTTCTTACTACTATTATTATTATTATTATTATTATTATATTATTATTATATCTATTATTATATTTTATATATTATTTTATTATTATTATTATCATCATCAAATAATACGAAATTTATTATTTTTGATAATAATAATAATATCATAATATCATAGCATTTCATAATAATAATAATAGTAATATTTAATATTTAAAAAATTTACAAAATTAATATCATTATTAACCTAAATAATCAATAATCAATAATAATACTAAGTTTTTTGATCGATTGGAGGGGGGAAACCCCGGAAAACTAGGTCTTATCTCTACGGGACCAGTTGGCACACAGACAATCGTTATCAATGACCTTCCTCCAACCCAGGTGACAACAGGTAATCTCATTCCAGTCGTCATTCATGTTTGCGCCTAAGTGGAAGAATGTCAGCACATTTGTTCTGTTCACGAACACAATCCGGATGGTTGCTTTCCAGTTCTTCTTCAGCAAAACGTCGATATTCTCTATGTGTACACTGATGGCGTCCTCTCCTATATCCCCCCCTGTAACCACTTCGCCCCTCTCCGAGTCAGTTTTGGATTTCGATATCCTTGATGTTGGAGTTCCCATGCCCAAAGCAGTCCTTTCGGGAGATGCTTCCGCTTCAATGATTGTAGCCTCTGCGTACCTAGATCTGCAATAAAGCCTTTGTACCAATTACCATCAGAATTTCTGAGGGCTCCCCCCCCAAAACCAGCTTTCATGGTGATATGTTTAACGCTAGCGTCCACATTCAGAGTCCAAGCATGCTTGTTCGATGGGGAGTAGGGGTTCATGTCACTCTCAACTCATCTGGTGGCGTTCTTCATTTGAAAATGATCAAAGCACGCTCGACCTCCTTCCCCGCTTCAATAATCCAGGCCGTCTTTCTTGGGGCTTCTATCTCTTCTTCCCGGAAAACACTATTGTTCCGCCATCTCCATAACCACCATATTGTGACAATGAACATAGTTTGCTTGTTGACCTCAAGCGTTTGAATCCTAGATGGTCGAATGTTTTCTGCTATCCAGACTTCAAAGTTGTCATGATTCTTGGCCCAGTTGCTAGCAATACCTGGAGGTTTTGCCAGACTTCAGCAGCCTTGGGGCAGGCACGGAATATATGTTTCGTTGTTTCTTCCTGGTTTGGGCAATGGTGGCAATTTCCATTCATAGTAAAGCCTCTTCGTTTTCTCTCAGCATTCCCAAGACTTTGTTGTGGAGGGCAGTCCATAGCAACGTCTTCATTTTGGCGGGGCTTTGATCTTCCACAAATTCGTCCATACAGGGTTCTGCACAGGCGATGCAAATCCATGAATCAAATTATACGCTGAAGAGATAGAGAACATACCTGAGGGTTCAGCTGTCCACGAGACTTCGTCCTCTTCCGTTGATAGCTGGACCAGTTCCATCTTTTCCTTAACGTCGGGAGGTAGATGTATGAGTTCCTCCCAATTCCATCCTCTGTGTACGTCCCAAAAGTTTGCCACGCACGAGTCATCACCCTCGTAGTTCTTGACATTGATCTGGCAGTACAAAGGGTTTGGGTGTGATCCAAGGGTCTTTCCAAAAACGTATCCCCTTTCCGTTCCGGATGTTATGACGAATGTTGTTGGTGATCATAGGCATGGCCGTTACAATACCCCTCCAAGCATTCGAGGCTCCTACTTTAGGTTGGAACATGTCCATTCCTTTTTTCCTTTGGCATATTTCATTTTGAAAACTTGTGTCCAAAGGCTGGACTGATCAGTCAACATTCTCCAACCTAGCTTTGCCATAAAAGCGAGATTGACATCCTTTGATGACCTTATATCGAGTCCCCTACTTCTTTTGGTTGAGTTACCGTATCCCAGCGTACCAAATGAATTTTGTGGTTATTCCCTGTACTTCCCCAGATAAATTTCCTGATTCTTTTATCAATTGCTTCCCAAATACCCGCAGGTAGGAACATTGTTTGCATGTTATAATAAGGAATGGCTTGTAAGACCGATTGGGCGAGGACTTGTCTTCCCGCAAGTGTGAGGAAGTTGACTTTCCAGCCGGCTATTCGGCATCCATCTTGTCCAGAATAGGAGTGAACAGACTGTTTGTAACTCTCCCATGAATCGAGGGCACTCCAAGGTATTTACCAAGATTCGGTGTGACTGGTATCTCTGCAATATTACTGATAAGTTGTGCATCCTGGTTGCTTACATTCTTCGAGAAAAAGATATGTGATTTGTTGAGATTGATCTTTTGACCCGAGGCTCTAGTGAACTTTCCAAACATTCTTTGATGAGAATAATTTGTTTTGAGATGCTTCTGCAAAAAGCAGTAGATCGTCAGCGAAAAATAAATGAGAGAGGGTTGTCCATACCTGCTGGTCTTTAGTCCTCTCCAATTATTTGTACGAACTTGTTCTTTAATGAGGTGGCTCAGGCGTTCCATACAAAGAACAAAAATATAGGGGGATATTGAATCCCCTTGTCTGATGCCCTGCTTTGGTTTGATCCATTCCAGTTGCTTTCCATTCCAAATAATTCAAGCCTTGTGGTTTCGACACAATTCATGATATTTCTTACCCCCCAGTCATTGTTCAAGCCAACTTGGTGGAGAGTATCACGGATGAAGTTCCAGTCCAATCTATCATAGGCCTTTTCGAGGTCGATTTTTAAGATCATGTACCCTTTAGCCCCCTGTTTAGTTCTCAGAGTGGAGAGCTTCTGGTAGGCTAGGATATTATCCGTGATCTGTCTTTCTGGGACAAAGCTACTTTGCTCAATGCCAACAATGTCTCGAAGGATAGGTTTGAGACGGTTAGTCATGGCCTTTGTAATGATCTTATACAGAACGTTGCAAAGACTTATTGGTCGGAACTGGCTAGCATTAGTAGGGCAATCATTCTTGGGGATTAGGGATATGAGCGTATCGTTCATCCCGTCCTCAAGAGTGCCATGCTCAAAGAACTTCTCGGCCTGTTTAAAAACTGAATTACCAACAATCTCCCAAGACTTTTGATAGAAGCAAGCATGAAAGCCATCCGGACCCGGAGCTTTTAACGGGCTCATCTCGAAAAGCGCAGCTTTTATTTCCTCTATGTTAAAATCTTTATTAAGGTTTTCCCAGACATTGTACGGAATGGTGGGGAATTGTCCATGTTGATGTGCCTTAGTAAGTTAGTTACTAGTCAGTCAACAGACCAAGTCTTTAGGAGATATTATCTCTTTATGCTTAATAGTAGATCTTTCAACAAAATCAGAATTTTATGTGTTTTGTTACATTTTTTGCTCTATATAAAGAGCCATAGTGCTGTGAATAAAATTGCAGAAGTTAGCCTTTTTCTCCTACAATTTTCTGTTCTTATCCTGATTGTTTTTATGCTACTTTACTTAAAACAACAAATTGGTATCAGAGCTTATTCTTGAGGGACCTGTGAGTTGAGTGAATCCAGACACAAACCCAAAACACTATACAAAAATCCATAAACCCAATAACCTCTTCAAAAATGGATATTGAAAACAATTTCTCCCAAATTTCACCACCAATCTTTTGATGGTGAGAATTACCAAGCCTGGGCTGTTAGAATGACAGTCCACTTGGAAGCATCAGATCTTTGGCAAGCTATAGACCAGGACTATGAGGTGGATCCACTGCCTGCAAATCCTACGATGGCTCAAATGAAGATGCACAAAAGAAAGGACATTGAGGAAGTCCAAAGCTAAAGCCTGTATGTTCTCTGCTGTTTAAGTTCTATATTTACAAAAATTATGAACTTAAAGACAACAAAGGATATATGGGATTTTCTGAAGAAAGAGTACCAAGGAAATGAGAGAACCAGAAACATGCAGATACTTAACCTAATCAGAGAGTTTGAAATGGTGAAGATGAAGGAGTCAGAAACCATTAAGGAGTACTCCAATACGCTA
>VALG01009170.1:0-17892 GCA_009835305.1 Ipomoea purpurea
TATTAATACTACTACAACAATACCTATATCATTTCGGCCAAGTTAAATAATTAAAGCTAATATTATTACATTTTGATTTAAAATATTACATTTTTTTCATAAGTAATCAGTAATTTTCTTTCATTATAAGAATTAAACAATTTATTCATGATTAGTATTAACATTTTTACTCACGAACATTTTCCTACTTGGTAAGATATTATTTGGTAAGTTTTATATATTTGAAAAGGCAAATTATGGACCCAGATTCACCTAGCATCGGTGGGCCTTGGTCCAAAACAACGTCATTAAATTATATTGAGTATCAACTAGTGCAATATATTTCCAATAACATCATCATGTATGTATGACACACTTCTTAAGCTGGTTCATCTTAAATTAATTTGGTAAGTTATATACTTGAAAAAGAAAATTTATGGTCAAGATTCACCTAGCATGGTGGGCCTTGGTCCAAAACAACGTCATTTATATTGAGTATCAAACTAGTGCAATTATTCAATAACATCATCATGTATTATACACACTTCTTAGCTTGTTCACTTAATTATTTGGTAAGTTATATACTTCGAAAAAAGGCAAATTATGGACAAGATTCACCTAGCATGGTGGGCCTTTGTCAAAACAAAATTCATACACAATTATTCTATATGTCTATAAACTAAACCTTATTCTTAATGTTCATACACAATTATTCTTAAAATTTCAGATATACACAATAATATATAACAAAAATTTCATAAATTCCAACATATACACAACATTCATAATTTACCCACTAACTTATAAATTAAATATATATACACAATTATTCTAAAATTTCAAAATATACACAACAATAATATATAAATTCGAAATTCAAAATATCTATACATAACCATTTTTATTTATAATATATCATATATTATAAATAAAAAATGGTTATGTAGACGTTATAATGTAGACGTTAAATCCGTTTTCTGTAGTAGTGATACTATTTTTATATTAATAGTGAGATGTGTAATTTATAATGTGTTTTCTATTCGAATTATTTTTAAAAATTAATTATGTTTCATATTCTCCTATGGCTTCAATACAGTCACTTTTTTAATATTTAATACACACGCATATTATATAAAATATTCTTTTATATTAATAGTGAGATGTGTAATTTTTAATGTGTTTTCTATTTGAATTATTTTATAAATTAATTATGTTTATTTTGTTATGAATTTTTATAAAGTTTCTATATGTTTTTATTTTTTCGCACATATCTAACAATATTTACAACTATATTTCTTAGGTAGTGGTTATATAATAAAAAAAAAATAATTCTTAGGTAATTTTTTTTTAATTATCTCTTTTGTTTTAATGTTTCGCTTTTCTGAAAAGGAATTTCTGAATCCGTCCTATTCTCACCACCCCCCCCCTCCCTCCAATCATTTGTGGTGTGGGACATACGTTGTCTATTGTAAAATAAATGTAAATTCTGTATAAAAATAATGTACATTCAATACAAAAATAATGTAATTGTATTCAGGGGATGTACATTATTTTTGTTCTAAGTGTACATTATTTGTATAATGTACATTCAGTACAAAAATAATGTACTTTAGTATATTAAAAATGTACTTTTTATTATGGTCCACATAACATTGTGTGACCATAATTTACCCCCTCAATCGAATTTCTAGCTCTGTCCCTGAACCTTATTATTCCTTATTTTTATGGTCCCTATTTAAATGAAAGCTACAGGGGTAAGTTGGATAGATTTGATAAGATTTTTAAACTTTTTGAAAAAAAAAAAGTATTAAAGTTGTGTGTTTGTTAAGAGAGTTAATTACTCAACAACATCTAAGAAGTTTATATTCAAATTTTTAATTAAATGTCAAAGAAACTTTTTATCAAAGTTTTGTGCTCACAGCAGAAAATAATTTATGAACACTAGTAACTTTTGTTAGTAGTAAAAATGATTCAGTAGTATAAGAATATGTTTGAAATTAATTGTGTAGAGTAATTAAGAGATCAAGCAATTTATAAGGATTTGATTATGGTGTAAACCTCTTACTTTACTCTTTTTATTTTTCTTAAGGTGAGTTTTGAAAATTTAAAAAATAATTTCTGAAAATTATTTTTCGAGTTAGTAATGTTTTGTAGAGTTGAAAAATGAAAGTCAATAGAAATCTATATCTATATATATATATATAAAAGTCACTAAATTTGGACCAATCAGGAGGCTCCATTTTCCCCGCCCAACTTAACGATGGCGTTTTTTGTTTTTGTTTTTTTTTTCTTAAGGGCTAAGTTTTAGGACTTTCTGCTGTCTATTTTCCCGCTGATGGTCTGTTGACTGCCAAGGTAATGTTCACTAATCATTGACGGAGCTAGTCTGGGGGCAGTAGGGGCAGCTGTCCCCACTCCCCCACCCCACCCTTTTATATATATGTTTGTATATATATACATATATAGCATTAAATATTATATAAAATTTATATTTATGTTTAATGTATTAATTGTTTGAGTAGTTTAGTTGGTTGAACTCTAAATTTGACTTTAATAAATAGTATATGGTCATGGGGTTCAAAACTCATTAACAACACTTGTTTATTTTATTTCTTCATCCTTTCCAAGATAAATTCAATATTTTTTTAATCTACTTTTATGAATCATTTAATTAATGTAGTACACAAGTTTATATTATACTTCATATAAATTTATTCAAATTAATTTACTAGTTGATCTACTGCATTAGTCTACTTCATTGTATTCAAATTAATTTAGAAAAACTTAAAGTTGATCAAACTAAAAAAAAAAAAAAAAATTTAAACGTATTTATGATGAATATAGTGTTATTCAAAAAAATTTATTTAATGGATTACGTTTCATATTTTGTCATAAATATTTTCGCATTTTCACTCCACACAAGCTAAGTATATTTTTGACTCCGACTCTAACTATCATGTAATAATCTATAAAATATTCTATTGTAATTTATAAAGTATTTTGTATTTTAATCTTATTATGCCGGTTTGATATTTTGTAATTGAAATTTCTATCGCCATTTAAATTTCGCCGCTACTCAATTAATTTTATGGCTCCGTCCCTGCCACTAATCATAATATTTATAGCACTCCCCCTTGGACATTATTTGAATATGATTTTGCCTCGTTAAAAATTTGTTAGGAAAATTCCATTGGAAAAATCTAGACAAGAAAAGCGTACAAGGTATATGTATAGTATATTTGAATACATTTATGCCTCGTTAAAAACTTCACTAGAAAAACCACGAGGGAAAAACCTATTGAAGAAAATAGTACATAATATTTATTATAAACTCATATATTGTGCTAGCTAGCTGGTTGCCTCATTAAAAGCAACTTAAGAAAATCCTGTGGGAAAAACTTAGTTAAGGGAAAAAGAGTACAATCATACCTTCAAGGCATACTCTTCAGAATTTCGGGGTTCGTCTATTTAAGTATTTATTTGCAACTTTCCATCATTGACATTATTATATTATACTCATGTTTCGTGTTGATAACGTGTTGTAAAGTGTGATGTCCGTTGGCCATTTACTCCTAACCGGTGATTTGAGTATAGTATTCAAAGTATAAGCTAAAACAAGAAATAGCAACATAGTACAATAGTAGAGAGATAGGAACGAGAGTCAAGTTTTCATTCCACTTGCATCATTTTTACATCTTACAAGAGGTTATATATATAACATAAATATGTCTGTTACATAGATATTATTTAGAGTAAATGCCACCTATGGTCCCTCGAGTTTGGTGGCATCGCCATCAATGGTCCCTAACTTCCGTATTTACCATCCGTCATCCTCCGAGTTGTGAAAAGTTACCTTCTACCGTCCTTCCGTTACTTCCTCCCGTCTCAGCCGTCAAAATGGAGGGTAATATTGTCATTTGACTTATACGAAAAGAGTTAATACCAGCCAAGGTCCCTCGAGTTTGGTGGTTTGACCATCTTTAGTCCCAATTGGGTGCTCAAGGATGGAATTGGATATCTTAACAAGATTCTGTTGTCAAATATAGGGGTGTCAATGCGGGCCCCGACCCGCCTCATTAGGCCCGCCCACCGCGGGCTTTTAATTTGGCGGGCTTTTGCGGGCCGGCCCGCGAAGCCGCGGGCTTGGAACTATATAACCCAAGCCCGTCCCATGCAGGCTTGCGGGTCTCGCGGGCTGACCCGCGGGCCATCACTTAAATTTTTTTTAAAAAACATTAAATAGTATATAAACATGTTAAAATCGGTTGAAATATGTATGTTTGCTGGATTTGGAGGCGATTTAGTATTTCATAAATATGTATGAATTGATGATTTAGTTTTTGTAATTGTTTGATAGAGTTGGAGGCAGATGGAGACGGGAGAACCAAAGAACTATGTACCCTAGGAATTATTGAATTAAGAATTGACGAATGATTATTGAAATTATTGGATTTTTCCCTTCTGCGTACTCTTAGATACGTCAGATCTACACACTGCTAAGAATTAAGATATTATATATATGATTTTATTTTTTTTAAAAAAAGATATTATATACTCGTATATAATTTTTTTTTTTTTAAATATGACTTGATCCGCGGCCCAGCCGTTAGGCCCGCGTGAGCTCTGGCCCTCCCGGGTCATGCCCGTTAGGCCTGCATTTTTACGAGCCTAATTTCTTGCGGCCCTAACGCCCCCATCGTGGGGGCGGGATGCGATACCCGCGGGCTTCGGCCACTTTGACAGCCCTAGTCAAATACCAATCATCCCATATTATCATTTGTACATTTTACAATAATATAATAATAATAATAATAATAAAATAATAATAATCAATAATAATAATAATAATAATAATAATTAATAATAATAACAAAACTGTAGGGGAGGAGAAAAAATTAAATATAAAAAAGAAAAACAAATAATACAAATAATAATAATAATAATAATAATAATAATATAATAATAATAATAATAAATAATAATAATAATAATAAACACAAATCTGTAGGGAGGAGGAAAAATAGAAAAAAGAAAAAAACAATAATAATAATAATAAATATATAATATAAAATAATAATAAAATGAATAATAATAATAATAATAATAATAATAAGGGTCAAGATAGGCCATCGAACTCAACGATAAAACAATTAGGCCACTAAACCTAAAAAACCAAAAAAACTAGGTCCCTAAACAATCAATTTCAAACAATTTTCCCAATTTGAAGGTTTCCAACAAGTCAACAGGTCATCCTCAAATTAATTATTTTTTTTAAAAAAATAAATTTAAAAATTAATTAGTTTTAAATTAAATTAAAAAAAATGAATCGGACGGTCTCCGGCCGGTACCAGTTTTTTTTTTTTTTTTTTTTTTTTTTTTTTTTTTTTTTAAGTTTAATTTAAAACTAATTAATTTTTAAAATTTAAAATTTAAAAAATAATTAATTTGGAGGGATGAGCTGTTGACCTGTTGGAAACCTTCTTTCTCCAAATCTTATTATTATTATTATTATTATTATTATTATTTATTATTATTATTATTGTTATTATTATTATTATTATCATTATTATTATTATTATTTTTATTATTTTTATCTTTATCATTATTATTATTATTATTATTATTATTATTATTATTATTATTATTATTATTATTATTATTATTATTATTATTATTATTATTGTAGAAATGTACAAATGATATATGAGATGATTGTATTTAATGAAATCAGAAAATTAGAGAAATGAAAAACGGGAAGAATATGGAATGAAAATCGAAAACTGAAGAAATAGAAAATTATAGAAATGGAGATGGAAAACTGGAGAAATGGAGAAATAGAAAATTGGAGATGAAAAAACAGAGAAATGAAGTAAACGACCCCTATACATTTGTAAGTTTTCTTTAATATTGTATAGGAGAAGAGGGAGTTCGAGTTGGAAGTTGAGAAACAACCAACTTTCTTTAATATTGTTTGGCCAAGTTTTGGGACTAAAGATAGCCAAACCACCAAACTCGAGGGACCTTGGCTGGTATTAACTCTTTTTGTATAAGTCAAATGACAATATTACCCTCCATTTTGACGGCTTAAGACGGAAGGAAGTAACGGAAGGACGCTAGAAGGTAACTTTTCACAACTCGGAGGATGACGGATGGTAAATACGGAAGTTAGGGACCATTGATGGCGATGCCACCAAACTCGAGGGACCATAGGTGGTATTTACTCATAGAACATTAACAGTGAGTTGTGAATCAGACTCCATATCCACATTCCCACGATTCAATCCTTTAAGCCAATTGAGAGCCTCTCGGATACTGAACGCTTCCGCCTCTTTAATACCGAGAACACCGTGATATGCAGTCCCTTTAGCTCCAATGAAAGACCCTTGTTCATCGCGTAGTACCCACCCCATACCCATAGTACAATTATCACCAGTACCAAACGCGGCATCAGTGTTAAGTTTTAGATGTCCGGGCATAGGCTTCTTCCAGCTTTCATCAACAGCGCCATTAATGATTGCAGTTCTATCGAGTTCATTTGACAAACGCCAATTTTGAAGAAGAGAGGTAGCAGAACGAATTGTACCTCTGGCATTGAAGACCACCCCATTCCATATTTTGTTATTTCTGCTCTGCCATAACCCCAGCAACCAACACAGAACTTGCTAACATCATCACTCGCTAAAGCCTTCAGATTATCGAAGAACCAATCAGAGATACTTCCAGTATTGACGAAAAGGATAGATAAACCCAACAAACTCCACACGTTTCTGCTTGTTCACACGTCGAAAACAGATGAATAGCAGTTTCGTTATGATGATCACATAGCGGACATAGTAGAGAACAGTCCACCCTCTTAGCCGATAACGCGTCTCACGTGGGGAGGCAGCCGGATGCTAGTTGCCAACAGAAATTCCTGATTTTAGACGGAGCATGCATGTTCCATATAATATTCCACGGCCGAGAGTCATGCCAATCACCATTAATTCTTCGATAACAAGATTTGACCGTGAAGTTTCCTTTGGAATCGGCAGACCAAATCCAACTAAGATGCATATCTCTCACCTCAAAAACATCCCGTAAACAATCATAGTCCCATCCTGGATTCTGCACATCTAATAGAGCCGATACTGGCGTAGAGGCAATAGATTCATGCAAATCCGTGGAAACATATGGGTTTTGCTCATTCGGTAGCCAAGGATCGCGACCAATTATAGTGGTGTGCCCGTTACCAATGCAACGTGTACAACCTGCTTGCAAAATGTGTTTAACTTCCATCATACCTCTCCAAATAGTGAAGGGTTGCTGCCCAGACGAGCTTAAAAAAATGAAACTGATGGATAATAACAAGCCTTGTAAATTTGCCCAACGAATGAGTTTGGCTTCGTAAGAAGCCTCCACGCTTGCTTACAGAGAAGAGCAAGATTCATGTTATGCAGCCTGCGAAACCCCATACCTCCAGCTCCCTTCGGCCTGCACAACCCGTCCCAACATCGCCACCTTATCCCATCTCTTGTACCAACCGCACCTGTCGAGTAGTATCCATTCATCATTACCTCAATTTCATGGCAGAGACCTAGTTGCAACAAAAACATCATCATGGCATACGAAGGCATAACCTGTATGACGTTTTTGAGAAGTATTTCTCTTCCAGCACGTGATAAGAATCTGGAATTCCAACTACGAATCCTCTGTAATATTTTCTTTCAGAAATCCAAAGATTTCTTTCGTTTTTCAGCCTATTAGAGATGGGAGACCAAGGTACTTGCCTGAGGTACCTCCAAGAATATCAACAATTTCATTTCTAACATTCTGCTTCACATTGGAGCTAAAACAAACCATTGATTTGTCAAAATTTATTTGCTGACCAGTGGCAATTGAGAATGTATCAAGGACCCATCACATTCTAATAGATTCCATCTCAATTGATCTAAAGAATAGAAAACAATCATCAGCAAATAATAAATGCGAAATCTTTGGTGCATTTCGGGACACGGAAATACCATGTAAGAACCCCCGCTTCATCTGATTTTCAATTAGGCTACTTAATCCTTTTGCATCAAAAAGAAATAAGTAGGGTGACAATGGGTCACCTTGTCTTAGCCCTCCGCCAGGTACAATTGGTCGAATTGATGTTGCTCATGTAACACATTGTACTTCACCGTACTAACCGTTTCTATAATAATATCAATCCATTTTGCATTTGAAACCCAACTTTAACATAATTGCACGCAAGAAAGGTCATTCCACACGATCATAAGCCTTGCTCATGTCGAGCTTCAAGTCAACAGCTCCTTCCTTTCCTTGTGTTTTTCGTTTCAAAAAATGATGGACTTCAAAGGGTATCATTATATTGTCAGAAATCAGTCTGCCCGGCACAAAAACACTCTGTGATTCAGAAATTAAATTCTTTAATACTGTCTTTAACCGATTCGCACATACTTTGGAAGCAATTTTGTAGATTACATTACATAAAGCAATCGGACGAAGATCCTTCATGGACTCGATCAGGATTTACCTTCTTGGGTACTAAGACAATTAAGGTGTCATTGGCCTTTGCAGGAAGGTTGGTAGTTCAAAAAAATCTTTGCAAAAAAGTGTTACATCAGTTCCAATAATATCCCAGAAGTGTTGAAAGAATCCTGGACAAGTCCTCTGGACCCAGGGATTTATCGGGATGCATTTGTAGAACAGCTTATGCATCTAATGACTACTAACCGGAGATAGTAACATAGAATTCACTCAGGTGTTATACGGGTGGTAATATTTTGTAATATCTCCTCCATCTCACACGATATAGCCGTAAATAAAGTTTTAAAATAATCCACCATAACATGGCCCATATCATCCATAGAAGTTGCAAGAGACCCATCATCCCTTTTTCAATGCATTTATTTTGTTCTGCCTCCTTCGTGATTTCACTTGTGAAAATATCGAGTATTTAAATCACCGCCCTTATACCATAATAACCAATGCTCCTTTGCTCTTTGTTTCCAGAATTGATGCTGTTGATCAAGTAAAGATAAATATTCCTTCTCAGTATTGGAATAGTTCATAAAACTCACTGCATCTCTGCCATGCGAAGAGCCTCTAGACGAGATTTACAACCATCAGTTCTACGCTGGAAAATCCTTGTTGTATCGTTTACCCCATCTCCACATATCAGACCCACACGTTTCAACACGGTCTAAAATATGTCGATCATGACTACGTTCCCAGGCTTGACATACTATTTCCCGGCACCTATCTTCCTAAAGTGAGACATTGTCAAAACAAAACTACGACCCCTTCCTCGCGCAGCTGAAACCTTTGGGACAAGCAGTAAAGGTAAGTGATCACTGTATGTGCATCCAAAGGTAAAGGCATTGGCTCCATCCAATAACACATGCCATGATTCATTTACCAAAATTCTATCAAGCTTCTCTTCGATCATATTAGGAGTGCCACGGGATTTCTCCCATGTGAATTGATTTCCTTGGAAAACCAATTCTTGCAACCCACAGTCCGAAACAGCTGCATTAAATCCCGATAAAAGCCATTGTGGGGTAAGGATGTCGGCCACGTTTTTCGGACTGAGCTAACAGGTCAATGAAATCTCCCATTATAGCCCAAGGAAGTGTGCTCAAACTAGCTAAATGTCGTAGGAACTTCCAAGCCTCACGTCGACGAGATCGTTCTGGATACCCATAGTAACCTGTGAAACTCCAAGGAGAACTGTTTGTATCAAGGTTGATATGCATGTCAATGTGATTACTAGAGTACCCTATAATATGAATATTAACAGTGTCTTTCCACATAAGAGCCAGTCCTCCCCGGTGCCCATCTGAATCAACTACAAACAAATTCTGAAAACCAATCCGTGCTCGAATTGACTCCATCTTTTGCGTATCAACAAAAGTTTCAATTAAAAAAATCACAACCTGCCTCTTAGAGAGGATCATATCAGCCAGGACACAAATTGCCATTGGGTTGCCAAGCTCCCGGCAATTCCAGGATAGCAGACTCATTGTCCTTGGCGGGCATGCACAGCAAGTCCCGCCTTCTACCCCAAAATTTGCCAAAGATGTACCCTCATGCAACACAGTGTTCGTGTCGGTTCGTATTTCAGAATCAGCCTGTTGCACCCTTCTTCGTTTCTGCTCACAGATAATCAAAGTAGGTGGGTCTTCAGACTCCATATCAACAGTTGCAGGCATGTCACCCTGGGCCTCTTTACCTCTATCAATATTAAACAACAACTGGATTATGCACGTCAACCATTGCCGATGATGTCCAACGCCGACGTTCAACGGTAGATTCAGGGGGTATCCAACATTTATTTTGATTAGGCAAACCACGACCGGGAATCGCACGCAACCATGAACCAAAAGGCTTCTCCATCTTTGGATCAATACCATTTAAAGCTTTGTGGCAGAATCGTTCCTCGTGTCCAATAACACCACACAAGAAGCAGAATGTAGGCAAGCGTTCGTACTTGAAGTCAAGTAATGCCCATGCCCCCGAATCACGCTTCAGTTTAATCTGTTTCTTAAGAGGCTTTGCGACATCCAAAGAGACACGGACCCGGTAGTAAACTCGCATGCCACCATCAAAGTTTCGCTCATCATTAGTAACAATTGTACCGATGAATGATCCAACAGTCATGACAACAGATGAAGAACGTAATCCCACTGGGAGAGAGTGAATTTGCACCCAAAAATCAGCATGTGTAAGAGATATGGAATCTGGATCCTCTCCAGCGTGAACATGCCTCATTAGCAACAAACTCTGATCATATGTCCAAGGACCTTCAGTTAGGATACGGGTGAGATCACCCTCATGATAAAAGCGGAACAGAAATCTCTGCGGTTGCAATTCACGCATATTCACCCCATCGCAGGTCTCCATACTCCAGCCATGGTGTCCTGAAAGTATGCAAATCGGACAGGTTTATCAGTAACCAAACGGCCTACAGCGTAGAACCCATCATTCTCCACGCTCTCATCAACAGTAGTATCCGGAACATGCATAGAAATCCCATCATCATCAACATCTGCTATGGTGAGTTGTGCGCAAAGGTCAGTAATCTTCGACGCTGCCATTGAAAGAAACTACGAGGACCACCCTAAGAAGTGGTTGATAACGGAGGTTGAAACAGTTGACAACCAGAAAACAAATATAACGACAACAGACTCGCGAACATAGCGAGAGAAAAACTTTCTGTAACTTTGAAATTACTTTTTTTTTTTGTCTCTAAATTCTTAATTTAACGATTTTTATCTAAAATAATCCTTTTGTCTAAATCAAAAGGATTTAATACCTAAAATGGTCCTCAACTATAATAATTTTTCTCAACTTCGTCCTACACGACTTTGGTCACTTAATGTAGTTCCAGACTTTTGTATTTTTGCTCAATTTAATCATTTGTTTGTTATTCCGTCAAATTGGTGTTAAATAAAGGGACAATTAAGTCATCTCAATATTGATTTCTCTTCACTCATAGATCTGCGATGTGCAAAATCCTTCTTCCTTTTACGAATTACTCACATAGTTACTTCCAGACCTGCAATTCAAATTTTATATTCGTAAGTTTGAGATTAATTCGTAAAGGAAAGAGGGATTTCGCACTTCGCAAGTCTAGAAGTAAAGAGATATTAATATTGAAATTACTAAATTGTCTCTCTATTTAACACCAAATGGACGGAATAACAAACAGATGACTAAATTAGACAAAAACACAAAAGTCTGAGACTATATTAGATCACTGAGGAAATTTCAATTTTGTCATATGACTATAGAGGTCTTGTTAATTTCAGTCCCTGACTTTTAAAAGTGTCAATTTAGTACCTTAACTATGCAATTTTTGTCAATTTTGGTCACTCCGGTCAAATTGCCGGCCAAATTTCGCCGGAAAATTTTAAATGTTAAAATAATGAGGATATTTTGGTTATTTCACGTCTCTTTTCTTCTTTTCAGCGAATCCATCCCTTCCTCTCCCGTTTCTAGCAAATGCAATGAACTAAGTTGATTGCAGAAATGAGGCTTGATGATATTAAAGATAGGTTTATAGGGAGAAAAAACGCCGAAAACGGAGAGAAAGAGATGGACTCGCCGGAGAAGAAGAAAAGAGGTTTGAAATGACAAAATACCCTCATTATTTTAACATTAAATTTTTTCGGTGAAATTTGGTCGATAATATGGCCGGAGTGACCAAAATTGACAAAAATTGCATAGTTAAGGTACTAATTTGACACTTCTAAAAGTCAGGGGCTGAAATTAATAAGACCCCTATAGTCATATGACCAAAATTGAAATTTTCCTCTTAGATCACTAAAGCATCTAGGATGAATTGAGAAAAATCATTATAGTCGAGGACCATTTTAGGTATTAACTCAAACCAAAATAGTCATGATTAAGATTATTTTGATTGGAAATCGCATAGTTGGAGATGAAATGAACAAATTTGATGTATTAACTGAAAAGTTTAAGTTATAAATAACTTCTTCCCATATTTAGGGTGGATTACGAGCAAATTCAAATTCACAATCATTAATAGAAAAGTTTCCATATTTTATAAAAGTTTCATATAGTTTTCATATTAAATATTAACAAATTCATTAACAATTTTATTTAGATTTGTTTTCATGGGTTCTAATTTATAAATTTAGTTGATCTCTATATTTTTTAAAATCATCATTTAATTATTAAACAAGTTATTAAGTTTAGTTTATCAATTATTTGAGAGCAAATTATATTGTGCACCTCACGGTGCATAATCGGTTATGCACCGAGCTTCAAACGACGTCGTTTTGTTAATAAAAAGAAACGACAACTGTTTCGCGCCGTTCCGCAAAAGAAACTGAAAACTATGTTATTCAGTTTCTTTTGTATACACTACAGTTTCAGTTCACACAACTACAATTTTTATTAAATTTATACTCTAAAATATGTGAAAATGTATTTTTATTTTATATAACATAGTGTCATTAACACAACTACATCTCATTCAATATAACTAAGCTTCATTCACAATATACATTCAAATATGTGAAATGTTATCAGTTTCATTTTAATACACTACACTTTCATTTCACCACAACTACAATATCATTTTTGATATAATTTTAGTTTCATTTGAAAATTATATAAAATAATACGTGAGGCAGTTCGATTTGGATACACTGTAGTGTTAGTTTAGATACACTGTAGTTTTTCAGTTGGTAATTAACACACCAAAAAATGCGCGCTCCTTTAACAATAACGGTGCGCTCCTTTAACAGTAACGACGCGCCATTTCTTTAGTTAAAGAAACGACGCGATTTTGACTGCGTTGCAAGTGCACCACAGTCCACAGTATAATGACACTTATTTGACCTTAGATTCTATGTGTATATAAGATATTATGAGAAAATAAGGAATAGATCAAAAATTACAAATATGACATCATAAAACTCTATATACAATAATATTTGATATTTAATTATTCAAAAATTTAAATTTTCAACTTATTTAACAATTAGAAGATTACATTTGTACAATTAAAATGATATGTAAAAATATCTCAATAATAATTAAAAATTTGAAAATGTGATTTTTTGCTAATTCAAAATTTCAATTGATTAACAAAATTTAGTACAACAAAAGTATCTTTTTTTACTTATAACCTATTTATTAGTGTGTTTTTGTGTTCTCCTTTTTTTCATATATTTTGTTTTACATTTATTCTTGTGCATTTATTTATTTATTTATTTATTTTGTGAAATTGTCCCGTCAAACACCGAGAAGAAGTATTACCACACTTTAATGGAATTGCACCAAAGACGTCGGTTGCAAGGAACGTATCTAAGATGGTAGTCCCCCATTCTCCAGTCTGCCCAACGTTAGCAAGGTGGTCAGCAACCACACTTATTCTTCTCCCTCAAAGTATACTGAATGATTCATTCAAAGCAAGTCGTAAAGACCTTACAATCTTTGAAAAGTCGATGAACACCCATTCACCTCCTCTTCTCCTTTATGGCTGTGACGACTGACTCCGAATCAAGTTCAAAAACCACCCTCTCTCAAAAACCCTTATCCTTTGCCAGCCGTAGACCCTCCCTTAGACCCACAGTTTAGCGGCCCACGACCAACTATTCATCTATTGCCTCTGCTAAAATTGCGCTCACCCACCTAGTAACTGAATTTACCAACCCATGACTGGAAGGAAACATGGTGGAATGTTTTTCCAAGGCTTTAGCGAAAAGTCGCAACCTATGAGCATATGCACTAGTGTCTCTTCCTCGTCTCCACAAGTTGTGCAACACTATTGTCCATTTTTTGAGTCTCTCAACATTTGTACCCGATCAGTATAGGGAGTCTACAACCTGGTCGTTAAGTCAATTGGTATGACCTAAATATTGTTCACAGCCTCATTGGGGAGAATAGTTTGCAACCTACCTGTTAAAATTCCAATAACATTCGATAAAATGAAATCACTTACCTTAGCTTCCGCAACATCATCCGGGATAGTCACATTGTCAAGAAGTCCGAGCGATTTGTGGTTAACCAAGTAGCCGGACGAGAATTTCATCGTATTTTTACTCCCCACTCTCCAAGCAGCTCCATTTTATGGTAGATCACCCATCATGATGCTCCTCACCTCCAAGAGGAGTTCTTCGGAACTGAAGCCAAAGAAATTCCCATTTTCCACATATTTTTCATTCATAATTTTAACCTATGACAACCCAAAACTTAATTTTATAAATCCGATTTTAAGAAATTCCAAAATAGCCATTTTGATCCCCAATTTTTTTTGCAAAAAGAACGGTTTGAATGGATTATTTTGAGTGAAACTTTTTAAAATAAAATTCAACACCACCGAGAGTTTTAATTCCAAAATCCTAAATTTTCAGATTTTTCGCGTACCACGTTTTAAACTGAGAAACCAATCTGAGTGAGACCAGAAAAATCCGAGAAGCCTAAATCAAGTGTTTGACTAGGAAACATTTTTGAAAAAATTATCTTTTAAACCAAAAATATTTTAAATAGCAAATCTAGCCCATAGTCCATGGAGTATGGTGGACCACAAACCATCCAAAACAATGTCTGATGCATTCTCTTGACAAGTCCTATTTACAACATTGTCATCCACCAATCATAGGGAATCCTCCTAGGGTTTTGCACACCTATATAATGTTTAGCAAGCTCATTTTTCATTCTGATTCCATTCTTAGCTTCATTTTCAGCTACAACAAGAGAAATATAGTAAGCTTATTCTTCAACATTTTCCATTCATTCATCAGTTTTCTCCTATCTTTCTCTTAGCTTTTTCCTCTGAGATCTTGTAGTGAGTAGTGTATGGTTTGTTTGAGTTATTTAGGAGGTGAAGAAGGTGGTATCTAGCTTGGGAAGAAGGTGGAATCCCAGCTCAAGGAAGACAGCTACAAAGGTATAATCCCATGGATTCCCAATCTCTTTTTTGACTCTGTGAAGTCACTGCAATGAAGATAGAAATGTGTAGAGATGTTAACATATTGTGTGTTTGAGCTATTAGATGGCTTGTTGATGTTTTAATAATGTTTTGGAAGTGGAAAATTGTCTGAAGTTGCTATACAGGGGAAAATAAGCCTCTGGTGCACAACACAGTGTGCATCAGTTAGAAATCACTGGCCTAGCCAACACGGCTCAGAGGGGAGAGCGCTGGCTAGAGCCATGACAGGACGGTCCTAGCCCGCACCGGGCGGTCCCAGGCGGCGGGGCTCCTCTAGCCCGTCGCAAGGTCCATTTGGTTTTGTCTGTGCAGTGGTCGGGCCCTTGTGGCTCAGTTACGTATCATTTCGGATCAGGAGTCGCGGACCCTTGTGGCTCGGTACCTTGGGGCCGTCATTACGGCGTTTGGACTTTTATTTCATTGAGTTTGGATTAGAAATGAGCATTATATGATAGATTTCGTGAAGCAATTGAATTACAGTAATGTTTCAGTGTTTGAAAATGAGAGTTATCAGACTTGATATTGCCTATGTGAGTTGCATGATATATTTGATTGTTAAATTGAGAAGCATGATCACTAATTGTTTAGGTTTGTTATATAGAGCATGCCTAAAGTGCATATTATGATTCATGGAGATTATAGTTAGATTCCAATTGTGAAATGTACAGAGCATGTTGTTTTGAATTCCAAGCATGTTTAAGTATTCTTTGAGAAATTCACAGTAATACAGAATTGAAGTATGTTGTACAGTAAATTGCAATTTCAAGCATGTTATGGTTTAAAATGCATAAGTGGCCAACGTGAGCCTAAGTATTATTTCCCAAAACTCATGAGCATGTGGAAAGTCATTACTTGTTGCATTGAGAAATTTTTGAGAGTGACATGCATAAGTGTGCATAGTAGAGAGTTGCCTGAGATATATATACTATCTATATAAGTTATAGGAGGTCATTGGGACTATGTCCTTTTGGAGAGGAAGTAACGGACATTGCGATCCGATGACATGTAACGCGGTGTATTCCCACGTTACGAGGTTGGAAACTTCCCACCGGATTGGAATCCTGGTCAGGGTGTGCACGCTGATAGTTCGATACCTGATTCACAGAGTTTGAGAATAGAACAAGAGAGTGGTTCGGTGGACGAGATGAGTATTAGGCGGCTAGACACCGTGTCTGGATAAGTTCATTCACGCTACGGTGAGTTCCTACCTCGTCCATTTGTAAAGAAAATTGAGTCATTGCGACTCTAAGAAAGTGAGTCATTGCGACCTAAGAAAGCGAGTCATAGCGACTCTAAGAAGAAAGAGCAAGCGAGTCCTTGTGGCTCTAAGAACCTCCACAGAAAAGTATTCTATTTACAAACAAGTGTATATGTACATCTAGTGTATATTATCCTACGCCATCATCTTATTGCATTTGAGTATGATTGCACGAGATTGCATAATGAGAATGTTTGCACGAGATTGCATCTGAGAATGTGCACTAGATGAGAATGATTACCCAAGATTTGTATATAGAGTATGATTGCCTTAGTTTGCATATTTGATGTATGATATTTCTTAATTGCATGATGAGAACTTGATAACATGAGATTGTTTGTTAAGCTTATGTGTTAGCATGAAATTGTTATTGAGTTGTTATACATGGTGGAGTTTTGCTATGTTAAGTATGCGATAGTATGAGCATGTTGTTAGGTTTGATATCGTTGAAGTATGCATATTTGATATTTTAGGTTGTGAGCATATAGAAAGCTTTGTGTTTATATTATTAAGGTTTTGTCTAAGTGGTTGAGAATGCTTAATTTGGGAATGTGAATCAAATGTTTTTCGCAAAATATATACTGTAGTATTTTACAGGGTTGGGTGGAGTTATACTTAGCTTCGTTCTAACGGGTGTTTTCTATTTGTCTATTTCCCTTTCAGGTGGGCAAGCTCTTGAGAGTGGCTCGAGTTAGACAGTGTAGTATTGCTATTCTGTATCTAAACATCTTTTGATCTATTACTGTGTCTTTTGTCAGAATTAAGGATGTTGAACAGTCCTTCGATGTGTCGGCTGATAGACACCCGAGGTAACTTTATCCAAGTTAGGATATTAGACACCTACGTAAAGTTATGAATGGTTATACTTCCTTGTTAGCTGCTGAGTCACACGTGTAGGTCGCCATCTGTGCGCGTGGCAGGCCGCCTTTTGTGATTAGTAAATAATGTACTGTGGAATGTTTAGTTTCTTTATTTTAAGTTAAAGATTAATTATAAGGTTAGAATTTTGGGATGTTTCACATTTTTGCCATGTCAAGTATTCATCTTCCCATAACCGTTCATTTTGCCAAAAAGAGCATCATTGAAGTCAGTGATCGCTGACCCCAATCGACGTAACCAGGGGCACTTTTCTCTTATCTCAATTGATCTCCCAAATACCACTATTACTTGTATCTGTTAATAATTCGTCCACCAGGGAAGCTTGACCTGC
>VALG01009171.1:0-47481 GCA_009835305.1 Ipomoea purpurea
AAAAAGTTATAACAACTTTGAAATAACATTAGATTAACACGATATATTTGCTGAGATAGAAAAATTTCCAATTAAACAAACATTGAGTTAAATATTAAAACTAGAAACCTCTAGGAATAGTACGGAAGCCTGCAAAATTATATATAAAATGCAAAAAAGCTTCTCCTGGACAAAAAGACATCGCAAGGAGAAAATTAATATACATCAAGAAAGGTTTTCCAAATGCTCTACATTCCAAGACCATACTTATAACAGGCCGATAGGAGATACCACTTAGGCAAAAACACGGTTTACATGGTCAAAACATTTCAGATATACCCTACCACTAGCCAAAAACATTTGTACATTGTCAAACAGTTTCAAGCTTCCTTCAATTTCTTAATTCACAACAACTTCCCTTTGATTTTCGAGCTTTGGGTACTTGAAAATGTCATCCATTAAACGGACCTTTAACTGCCCTGCTTCATACGCATCACGCGTGAGATTAATGTGAAGGCCTGTAGCAGACTCTCGCTTCATTTACATGCAGTTCATCCTAACAAACATTTAATAACTTACTAATGTCTACGATATAGAAAATGTTGAAACCATAGTTAATAGCATCTAACAATAGTTATGACCTAATAAATACCTCACCTCCCAAAAAAAAAAAATTTTCGGTCATCTTCTGTAAGCTCAAGTTCCATCTTAGAGTTAAGAGTCTTTTCCCGTTGCCGAGCATCAAACTGGGGGCATACTCTACATTCCACATCATTGATAAACTCTCTCATTCACGAAAAGGCATTTAGTGATGTTTAAAATTTGTTCCCTCGCAGGCATTCTGAAATTAGGTTAGGCCAAACCAGATGCTTGCTGAATCTCAGCAGGACACACATCTTTCCCTGTTACAGTATAAAGAGGATATAAGTTGAATATGTGGGTACATGTCTGTTCAAATGCAGGCACCATATCCTTAACAACCAGTTCATCCCTACCACATGACAAAGGGAGCATTCCCTGATTTCAACCTATCTTAATCCTTATACCTCAAATCCATCTCCCCAATCCTATCACATTCTTTTCATATAGGAACCTTTTTTGGGCTCCAAACTTCTTGTAGCTGATTTTGTCCGACATGAGATAATAACCACTCCCCATCACACTTCAATGACGAAAATTATTCTAGCAGCTACCCAGAACTCACCAAACTGAATCACCTAGCTATATACGTAATAGTATTACCCCAATACCAAAAATAAGATGGTTAACATTATTACTATTAGATTGGAGATAGTTCATACCTCCTTCTTGCAACACTTCTGTCAATGTCCTTAATTGCAAAATCATACTTTAGGGATATAGTGTATGAAACTTCAGGTCTGAAACTTGGACTGTGAAACCCCAAACTCCTCATCGGAGTCTGTTCTAAGCACAAACTGGGGAAAAATTATAGAATCACAATTTAGGGACTATATATATTAACAGAAGTTAAAGAATCAACAACCAAATATTTTAGTAGGTAAACAGTGTAATTGTTTTACATTACCTTTCTCTAAACTGCAGAAACTCTGGGGTTTTTGATTGAATAGGAGTGTGGCCTAAAACATTCGAGATGAACAGGAATTATATCACCACCTAAATAGAAAAAAAAAAAAAAGTTGCTAAACAATTAAAGAGAATATTTTTTAAAAAATAATAATGAAGTCAAGAGATGAGTAGTTACTTTCACAAGCAGTTCTCGCCTCACCAAAACTGTAATAAAAACCAAAAAGGGTTTCAGTAGCAGTATTTGTAGTACACCTCCACTGGTTAACATGGTCATCCCATACAGTACAAGCCCATTGAAACCACTGTAAATACATTTAGGAGTTAGGTAACTGCAAATCACTTGTATGCAATATGAAATACATTTATAGAGATAGAAATTAGACACATACCTGAGATCTCAATTACAAAGTCGATCAACCTGCGTTGGCATTGATTACCTTTCTGGGAGCATGTTATTCTCTACCACACGACCAATTACATCCTTATCCCTCCATTTTTTTACAATGGAAAGTTTGAACGTTAGAAAAGAATTAAATTGTTAAGCTTATAAAGAATTAAAATTGTTTAAAAAAATATTAAATATAACCTCCAAATAGCTTGCCTTCTCATCAACAGATGATTAGCTTTTAGTGCCTTGAAAATCCATCAATCTGTACATGTGCATTGGGAAAATTTGTACCATTCAACTTTTTTACAACAGTTTGATAATTGAATTTATCATGAATTTAGTGGGCTAGTCTTGAAAGAGTCGAAATTAGTGATTGACCACAAAGTTCTTAACACCATACACTTTTCCTTCTGTAAAAGTCGACCGGAATTTCTCTACAAATTCCTTGGTATGTGGCATGTAAAAAAGTGCCCTGTAAGCAATTAGAACTGATGATTTAGATTATGATGTAATAGCAGTAATATTCAATAGTTTTCCAGATTACACAGTACATTTCAACAAAAAATTACCTGCTGATCATGGAAGACAACTTCTTTGGATTTGAGTACGGGAGACGGTTCCCTCTGGATGTCATACGCCCTCACAGTTCGCAAACGCAGGCGTTGCGTGTATTCATTGGGGATATATCACTTGCAAGAACGTACATTGTGTGCTTCTATCGACTGAAACTTGAGCTATTACGTGCAGCTGAGCGTGGAGATCCGAAGATGAAAAATGTGTTGATCATGCTGAGACTTATTTAAAATCGATGGCCTGCACTCATTGAAAAATAATTCGGCGTAATGAAATGTAAACATAATTGTTTACATAAATAGCTTTATCGAATCACGCAGAGACCAACCTAATTCAAATATAGTCTTAATTTGATTGGTTGAAAATTGATTTGTAAGCAAAAATAAAAGAAACAATTTTTTTTTTTAAACCTCGTAACTGAACGGTCTCACCGTATTCTACGCATTTCAATTTATTATTCAGATATAATTTAACGACACCGTTTCATTGGGCGGGAAAGTTTTTGCACTATGTTATTGCTAGTTAATATATATAGAGAAGATATATATATATATATATATATATTATATATATATATATATATGCAACACCACCAAAATATAAGTATGAAATCATAATCCACCCACTCACCCACCCTTCCAGAACAATTTAATATTTTACACTATCATAGAATAAAGCAATTTTTTTATTACAAAGGAAGGGGGATACCCATACAACCTATGCCTACAATGAGGCTCAAACCCTAGACCTCCCACATAGGGGAGCAATCCGATACCAGTGGACCACAAAAAGCCACCGGTATAGAATAAAGCAATTTGATGTTAAATGTTTTACACTACCACAGAATACATCAATTAATTAATTTTTATATTCTCTATTTTCCTTTGTCATCTTTACCTTTTTTTTCTTCTTCTTCCACCATTCTACCCATCAAAACAAGAGACATCATTAACGTTTGACCAAAGAAAAATAATACGGAGTATTTTTTAAATTTTTATGAAAAGTCAACTTCTTCGCTTGCAAGCTCAGAAGCCAAGCTGTACAAACGTTAATGGTATTGTCGTAAAGTGCCAATCCCACTCAAAACAACGCTCCTAGTTCTTGCATTCTGAAATGCTGGGATGATTGGTTTATTTCTTTATTTTTCTATTTCTTCTTCTTCCCTTGTTGCACATGTTTACCTTAGTTTCATTCTCATCTTTGAACACTTGAGCCGATCTCAAAAAAATCAATATATAAAGTATAGATAATATGTCAATCATATCTTTGTCTCTTAACCTAGCATGAAATCTCCATTTTTATTGTAGACATAGAAAATTTGAAGCCGACAAGTGACCGATTAAATCATTATCGAGCCAATTTCGCGATTGATTATTAGTCCAATTTAATTAATTGGGCTATGATAATTAAATTAATTTAATTAGTCTAAGTAAATTGATTTGGGCTATTGAATTAATTAATAATGGTCCAAGCCATTTCATATTGAATTATAATTTAATTTAATTTAATTTAATATAATATGATTTTAAATATTTGAATTAGATAATTATATTTAGTTTGAATTGAATTAGATGATAGAATAATAAATCTAGACTTGATTTGATAAGGTTCATTTTAGTAGATAATAATTAATTAATTTAATAAAAATTAGTAGAGTTTGTTGAGGGACTTGGTTACAAACTTCACTATGAATAGACCTCAATTTTATTCTTTAAATCACACCTCAAATACATTGAAAAACAACTTGAAGGCGTGAGAGCTTGAAGGTATTGAATGACGCTTGACAACTTGAAGGCGTGAGAGCTTGAAGGTATTGAATGATGCTTGACAACTTGAAGGCTTGAAGATTTGGAGAGCTCTTTTGAAAGCATTTGAAGATCTTGAAGAATTAAAGACATTGAAGGCATTTTTTTGCAGGCTTTGAAGATCTTGAATAATTAAAGGCATTGAATGCATTTTTTGTGGATTTAAAAATCTTGAAGAATTAAAGGCATTGAAGGCATTTTTTGCAGGCTTTGAAGATCTTGAAGAATTAAATCATTGAAGCATTTTTTTGCAGGCGTTGAAGATTTGAAGATAAATGCATTGAAACATTTTTGTTGCAGGTTTTGAAGATCTGAAGAATTAAAGATTTTAGGCATTTTTTTGCAGGCTTTGAAGATCTTGAAGAATTAAGGCATGAAGGCTTCTTTTTTTTTTTTTTTGCAGCTGAAGATCTAAGATTAAAGCATTGAAGGCATTTTTTTGCCGGCTTTGAAGATCTTGAAGAATTAAAGGCATTGAAGGCATTTTTTGCAAGCTTTGAAGATCTTAAGAATTAAAGCATTGAAGCATTTTGCAATCTTGAGATCTTGAAGAATTAAAGCTTGAAGGCAATTTTTGCCCTTTGAAGGCATTTTTTGCAGGCTTTAAGATCCTTTAAGGCAAAAGCTCATTTTGCAGGTTTGAAGGCAACTTGAAGCCATTGCATGTTCTTTAATTTGATGCTTTGTAGAGTTGATTGCTCCGAAGTTTGACGTTTGTTGTTGAAGATCTCGCCACTTGAACCCCAGAAAGCTACGCCGTTTGAATCCTGGAGGCACACACCATTTGAATCCGGAGCTACGCTATTTGAATCCCGGAGGCATTTCAGTAGACAACGTTTCTGAAGAATCAGAGGACTACACAGATATTTTGTACCTGCACATTGAATTATACACACGCTGTACACAAAATTTTGTAAATATATACAAAGTTTACTTTTTTGTGTTTACAGAGATAATTCTAACTTAGAATAATTTTAAGGTAAATTGTCTTAGTCATGTTATTCATACATAATTGAGTGCCTGATCTTCACTGTTTATATATGGATCTTAAGATATATGAGTTTAGTAATATTATTCATTGCAAACTGTCTATTACAATTTTGTTATAATGTATTATATATAACGCTTAAAATATTAATATATCCGCAATTCCGTTATACCATGATACTTTATTTTCTGCAAATTGTATATTATAGTTTTCATATAAAGTATTACATTTATGCTATAAAGTGATATACATAAAGTTTAAAGTGATGATTACAATTATGTGATTACTTTATTTCCTGCAAATTGTCTATTACTGTTTTGCTATAAAAACTTACTAGTATTGTCCTGTGCGATGCACGGTATAAAATTTAAGTATTTTTATTGTTGATAAAATTCAAACATCAATCATTAATTATTACTTTAATTCCTTGTAAATTATCTATTTCAATTTTGTTATAAAGTATTACATTTATGATTTAAATTTTTTTATAACACATGTTTATTAGATTCGATTCGTCTCACGAATTGAGACTTTGAGACAATTTCACAGAAGACCAGTCCCTATTTAAAGGTAAATGTTGTAAAACACCATAAAAAGTCAAAACACTTGAGGGTAAGTATAGAAAACATAATTTCAAGGATCATTAACCCTGTCCACTGCTCTTTAAAGCCATTATATTTCAAACTGATGTTTATTTATTTTTCTTTAAAAAAAAAAAAGACATAGAAAGCCAAGTAAAATGTGTTGGGAACAAAAGATGGCAGGATGTACAATGAGATCTTAGAGCATTCATAATAGAAAATAATATGGGGTTAATGTCAGATGAAATAATTGGGTAGGGTTATTTATAAATGTGGAGTGAGATTATTTCAAAAGTTATTTCTCCCGCAAGATACAAGATAATGTCAGAAATATTAAAAAAAAAAAAAAATGTGCACGTATCACGCACAGCTTGGCAAAAGCCTAACGCGTGCATTCTCTTTTCCCAATTGATAACAAATGCTCTTATCAGTACGTGATCAAACAGGAAGACCAAACCCGCATCTCAGCAAAACAAAATACTCGTAGGCTAATCCCAATAAAATTAGTTAGTTACAAATTAATTCCTAGTGGAAGAGACCTATTGATTTATCTCCTTAATAGTCCTTTGTCGACTAAGGATCAAGATTTACCCAATGCACACCTTCAAGTACTGATTTCCCTCGTCACCCAAAAAGAATACTCGTATGCAATCACACATTAATTAATTGTATATGTCCAGAACAAATTACAAAACCCACATAAAACATGTTCGGAGATATGAATCTAACACAAAAACTCACCACACATTGTTCAATACATTTTAATGTTCCGAGATTGTAATCTAGATGACTTACAACTGTCTGATGACAAGATATGAAGGTATATTTCCAACCCAGATTGGCCAAAATGATTACTTTGGATAGCCAGCTGGGGATAACCAGCTGGGGGATAACCAGCAGGAGGATAGGCAGGTGGTGGATACCCAGAAGCTGGATAACCCTGAGCTTGAGGTGGTGGTTGAGCATAAGGCTCACCATATGCTGGCGCAGGATATCCAACGTTGGGTGGGTACGGTTGATCAAGCCGTGACATTTGCTGAACTGGAGGAACTGACATCGGTTGAGGACCAAATTTCCGTCTCTCTTGTCCATCTCAACCTTGTGTTGCGTCTATCACATTCATCAAGTATAGCATCCATTGTGAGTGAACAAGTGATACCAGATTGAGATAGCAATTCAACAATCATATATTTAAGAAGTAAAATGGGTACATCCTAGCTTACCTGCATACAGGCACAAACCCTGCAACAAAAAAGTGCGATAAATTTAGTAAAAGGTATGTTCATATGGAACAACACAGGTAAATAAGAAGAAAAGAAGAGAAAAGAAGCTTACGTGCAGTAGACCATGTCAGACAAGCAAGATAGTAACTGGGACGCCTCCTGGATCTCCTCACTTCCAACAATCATTGCAATTATGGAGAATATGCAAGCCAAGTTGTTGGAGACAGAACATGAAACCCTATTTTTACAAAAGAGCATTACAAACTCACATGTATAAGGTACTGGTAATAAAGAATTGGAATGCATGTGTATTGGTGAATGCACTGCTTCATGTGCAGAGAGGGGATAGAGAAAGTACAATAATGCAGTTATCACATCGTGTTGTTTGTATGTTGAACTCATCTTGCAACAAGAAGCGAGTTGAAGCCACTGAATTTCCAAAGCAAAGAAAAACCTGTAGAAGTTAAAATGAACTATATTAAGTAACAAGCATGACAAGGAAAAAAAGAAAAAAAAAAAGACAGCCATTTAAGGAAACTGGAAACATCACAGTGAAGAAACAGGCTATAGAATAAGTCCTGCGCCTTTTCTGTTTTCAATACGTAATATAAAGACTGCATCTTCTGAATCTGATATTAATCTAAGCTTAGTCCCTAAAACATAATATCCAATTTACTATACTTGAATGAGAAGATACTTATTGAATTCGCTTCAACAAGTTCTTAAGGCAAACCGTGCACACTATAAATCAAACATAGAAAACCTTCCACTGCAGATGGAAATAGATGTCATAATCTAGGAGATAAGAATATTTACTAATGAATTTCACTAAATCCAAAAAGATAAAACATAGAATTTGGGTAAAATAAGCATTATCTTGTTGACAACTTCACAGGGAGTTTATTTCTAACTTCTGCAGTTCAGGCAAATGTAACATTTACAAAATGGAACACACTGAATACACAATAATGAGAGAATATAAAGCAGTATATTCAAGTTGCAGGATGAACATAACACGATTAACATCCTTGGACCCATGTTTGCAGTATAAATTCTCAACTGCCCCTTTGAAATCCCCTCATTGATTTCTAGGTCACAAAATAAGATTTCTGATGCTTATATTCTACTGTACTACAAGAGAGAACAAGGTATAAACAGTACACAAAATGCAGTAAGCAGCATTAAAAAAAATGCTTCCATATGCCATTACAATCATAACACTAAACATAATTAATTCCAAGTTATATGAATTAGCCAGTTTAGTTTAACTTGCCTCAGTCGCAAGGCACACTTCAGGGCATTTACTTTCTCCACATCGACACTGCAGGGCATATAACCAGCACAGCATGTATACCTGAGGCAGCAAAAAAAATGGTTTTATACAAGGAATGCCCATTTTAAATTTTGAAATAGAACAGAGGTTACAGAGCATCAATTACCTTGACATATCATTGTAAAGAGCTCGTTTTCGAAGCAAATATGATACACACGGTCCACTGCAATTCAAAGCATAGCAAAGATTTACTTTTTCTTAATATTCATGAATTTAGCACC
Source organism: Ipomoea purpurea (assembly GCA_009835305.1). Taxonomy (NCBI): domain Eukaryota; kingdom Viridiplantae; phylum Streptophyta; class Magnoliopsida; order Solanales; family Convolvulaceae; genus Ipomoea; species Ipomoea purpurea. The sequence continues at coordinate 8,640 of VALG01009171.1, forward strand.
AGGAAAAACATTTAACTAACAAATTCAAAGACCATAGAACTAGATAACCTCTTCTATATGCATAAAGTACGCAGAACTTAGCATTTACCCAAAGATGGAGAACTATAGGATAAAGCCATAAACTCAAGTGCAATTTGTATGTGCTTATTTACAGTTTATCTACTGCTATAAAAGCACTTATGATGACTTTTTGAGCTTATTGAAAAATGCTTATTCTAAAAACAGCTTATTTAAGATGTTTATCCAAACTAGGCTCAACTTATCCTTTTTACCTTCTTAATTTCTTTTATATGTGCAAACCTTTCTGTAGTCAGTCTGTGCAATTCATCAACTTTCCTTTAGCAAAATGTCACACAATTTAAATCAATAAAATTTACACATGCACGTTAACCATTTTGGAACAATTTGCATACTAGCCTAGTGTGACTGTAATCACACATGCACATTAATGTCATTCAGGCCGTTCTTCGTACCAACCATACTCGATGAATTACAAATCAACTGACAGATCTACATTAAAGCATTGCTTTTCTATAAAATGTCACGCTGCCCATTCATCCAATATGTTGTATTAGATCAGCTTGGATTTTCCAGTATAAGAAGCAATATCAAACAGAAACTTAGCCAAGCATTTGAAATGTTTGGACTTCAATTACAAATTCTGCATAACCTCTAAATAATGATTAGGAAAAAAAAAAAGTATCATCTTATCATTTTAACGAGACAGGGTTTTTCCGGGTCAAAGCGAGTAAGAACAAGTCAGGAAGTCCAATTACCCTATAACTGAGTTCAAATTCCAAAATCAAACTGTACAAATCCAGAACTCAACATAGAATACAGATCAACCACATAAATTGAGAATCAACTAAACCACATCACTTACCACCACAACGCAAAACAGCAATCTGCAAAAAAAACGCCCAAAACATCAGCCAGTTAAACGCGCGCACACATCATCAACTTGCAATACACTACACACACATATATATACACAGAGAGAGAGAGAGAGGGAGTATACAAGGTGTATCAGCTTGGATGGTGCTCATGAGATCAGTGTGCCATAGATTGCGATAGTTCTGACGGAGCTGCATCTTGTCCATGTGATCTTGCGACGCCATTTTTCACGACGGTTGCTCTGGAACAGATTCGGAAAACCAAACCCCCCCAGATCACTTACTCCTTCTCAATTGCTATATCTCTCCTTCAGATGAGGCAGCAAAAGACGAAAGCTTTCCAAAGCGAAGACTCAAGGTCTTCTCGCATTCACAATTGTACAGCTTATAACCAATGAAAACTCCCGTTTGGTTGACCATGACGAATCACTGTCAGCAAACCAAACGCGAAACAGTTGGCATTTGCTATCTTAAGTTGAAGTTATAATTTCTTCTTCTCTCACAAAGATTGAACCATAGCATTTCAAATATTAATATGTATAAGAAATCTGTCTACTTAAACATAATTTATATACCTATCGTTATAAGTTTAAATTTTGGTCTCTTCTTCAAAAAATATAATTTAGGATAATTTAATTGTTATATTTTAACATTTAAATTCTTTTATAGTTTTAAGTTTACCATTTTATCACAACTTAATATTTATTGATTTGATTGAAAATTTTCATGTTATTTTATAAATGCGTATTGATATGTTAAACCACATTATCATAACCTTAACTTTCTTATCTAGCTTCCAAACTTCATTGTCTTAATGCTCTATAAATAAAATCTTCTTGCCTTATTTTTCTTAAAATGTTGTTAAACATAGTCAAGATTTGTTCTTTAAAAACTCATAAACATTTGCACAAAAGCCAATTAAGTTTGAAAACCAAACTAATTTAATAGTCGTTCTTTGTATTTCAAATATTTAATATTATAATCCTTATTAATTGGGCAAAAGATAAATTTAAAACTTAAAAGTTGAAAACTACATCTTTGAAAAAGACATTTAATCTTCCTCTAACTATTCTTGTTATCCTTGTGACAAACATTTATGTTGAAGCATTAGAAACGGGAAACTACAAAATATGTTAAAGATTAAATATCGAAACGACGTCGTTTTGATCTAGGTCCACAATATCTTAAGATCAATTATTCATAAATTGACTCTTATGGATTAAGTCCACTTATTTTAGACCATGAATTGTAGTGAGTCCACCTTACACATGTTACTAAAATCAAGTGACGAATTACAAGCTTCAAGTAGGAATGTCAATCAAGTCAATATGTTTGGTTTATGGCTAGTCCTATCGAGCAATTATTATTGTATGGACCATGGTCCATACAAATTGTGTGAACCATATTTTGTCTACTGTAAAATAATGTACATTCAGTACAAAAAATAATGTACATTGTATTCTAGGGATGTACATTATTTTTGTTCTGAGTGTACATTATATTATATAATGTACATTCAGTACAAAAATAATGTATATTTATATATTAAAAATGTACTTTTTGTTATAATCCACATAACATTGTGTAGACCATAGTCCACATAACATTGTGGGATTAACATCCGCAGCTTAAGGTCAAAGGTTCCTTCCGATGGGCTTGTTTGGAAGATTAAAAGTTGGGTGGGAATTTGCAGATAATCCAAAATTTGGAGGGTTTCCGTGCAAATTGGTCTTTATATAGTGGTATTGGACTGCCCTTTGTCCTTGTTCAGCTTGTTTGAGCTTTGTGGTTAGGGAGTTCATTTTAAAATTTGCCTCTTTGTCCATACTCCATAACCAAACAGTGTGTCAACCTTTTTCTGAAAGAGATACATACATATATACAAGAATATAGATACAGAAACATTGAAATAGAGATAGTGACAGAGAAATTAGTTTCTTGTCTTCTTCCTCTGCAATGGTCGACAGAGTTCTCTAAGTTTGTCTCTTTAGTCATCAATTCCTCCAATTCAGAGTTGTGTGTTTTCCAGTTTGGTCTTTAGGATTTCAATGTCTTCTGATCTCTTTGTGTTTGACAACACTTTCTTCGACCCTTTCTCCCCTTCACTCCACGATCAAGATTTCTTCCCAGAATTCCCAGATGAGTTCACCTTGGATCAGCAACAAAACTTGATTGCTGATGAGAGAAATTCATCCAGTTTGGATCAAATTGCCTCTGCCCTTCTCTCTTCTTCTCCCCCGAGCCACCAGCTCGAGAGCCTCTCACTATCCCAAACTACCCCTCTCTATGCAGACTACTCTTCTGCCGCTTTGGATGTGAAGACTGAGGATTCTCATCAGCCCCAATCTTTCCACCCATCCTTTATGCCTCCTCCTCAGAGCTATGGTGCCCAGAATGCTATGAAGATGATGCAGAGGAGCTTTAGCAGCAACTCCTTTGATGGCAGGCCTAGTAATTTCTCCCCTTTCCACCCCCAATTGGATACCCTCTTGGAATCACCTAATAATCTCCAAGTCCTCAGCTCCCCTGAAAACAGCAGCTTTTCTTCCGGCCAAATGAGAAGAGTTTGCAGCACCGGAGATTTGCAGGTAATTAATTAACACGCTCCACCCCGCCCCTTTTCTCTCTCATCTGTATCTCCATTTTTAATTTTCTGAAAAAGATTGAATTGGCTTTCAATGAAGAAGATGAAATCAAGGAACACTCTATCTTCAAGCCATTGTCAAGGGAAAGCTCATTCATGGAGGAAGCCAACTTCAAGGTGGGGCGCTACAGTGCCGAAGAAAGGAAAGAGAGGATTCATAGGTACAGGGCAAAGAGGAACCACAGGAATTTCAACAAGACAATTAAGGTAAAAACTATAAACAATTCTACTAAATTTATATATAGTTTGAGATCACATTCTGAAATGCGGTTGGTATGTATGTGACAATAATACGCAGTATGCATGCCGGAAAACGTTAGCCGACAACCGGCCGCGCATACGTGGTCGATTCGCGCGCAACGATGAAGCCGGCGAGATTCCCAAAACTGCAAATTTTAATAGATTTGAAGACGAAGATGACCTTTGGGTAATATATTCTCCTTCCACATTTTCAATCATTTTTTTAAAAAGCTCTATCTTACGTCTATATTCTAGTCAACTTGTTACTGTTTTATTTTATTTTTTATTTTTTATTTTTTATTTTTTATGTTATGAATTAATCTTATTAGATTAAATTATTAATATAATGTAAATTATTTGAAATTTTAATTATTTTTTTTAAATAATGTGGGTGTAGATTGAGGGAATGCATGAAGAAGAAGAAGAAGAAGGGTTAGTAGGAAAAGGGCAATTTTTCAACAGCTATGGGTCGACTACGACGTCCGCTATGCCGACGCATTATCAATATTTTAGCTATTGACGGCGGCGATAATGATACATTATTACAGTATTATTTATTATTTATTAATAGAAATATTACTATAATTATAATTATTATTAGGATAATAAAAGTCTTTTTTTTTTAGTTCACCATGATGCTTTTGGTGATGCCTAATTGACTAGTAGGCTATTATATGTATTTTTTTTTTCCTATTTTGATTTGATCTGAAGATGTAAGTAATGATCTATTTTCATCCAATAAATTAGTTTATGAGCATTTTTATTTATAATTATTTGTTCGACAGCAAAGCTATTCAAATTGTGAAAGTTTAAACTTTAAGCCATGCATGCATGCTGTGATTTGTTTGGAACAAATTTTAAAAAGTAAAGAAGCTTTAAACTTGTGAATGTTTTGCATAAATTTCCCGGTCTATAGATCAAGTTTAATTTCTAAATATTAAGACTGGTAAATAGTTGTTAGCTGATAGCTGTTAGCTGATTCGATTAATGAGTTTGACTAGTTGATATTGATGGTAGAAAGATTTTTGATAAATTAGTTATTAGTTGATAACTGATTACATACGAAATGACTTTTTCAAAACGCTGATCAAAAAATTTGACGCCCCTATATATGCATCTTATGGCATATATTCTAGTGTGTACGATCACAACTTATAATAATTGTACTTAAGTTAAAAGGTAATAAAAATACATTATAATTTTCATTCAAAAGGCCATATACATGTTAAAGAAAACAAAGTAAAAGTAAAATAAATTAAAAACTTGATGAAGTTTGACTGAATTTGTGTAGTGCTTGAATATTATGATCATATAAATTAGCAATAATCTCCATGCTATCATTGATTCCCTAATGTTGTTATTAATATGTTGATTCTCAAACTAATATAATGTTGGTATCTTATTGGCCAGATGTCCCGCTAGATCCTTCTCTAGCTAGGAATAGGGTTTCATCAATTCATTAAATATTATTATTAATTTTTTCTAAACAAGAATTTTCTTTTCTTTGTCTCCCCTTTTTGCAATGTGCGCCAGAGTGTGTGCGGATATTTTACAATATGCAAGATTAAATATTACGTCTGTTTTTATATAATAACAATGATTATATTTTTAATAACAATATAATTATTCTAATTTCTAAATATTTAAATTATAAATACAATACAATTACCAAGACTAAGTGGTCTAATGGTACCCGAGTTGGACTTTCAATTGAAAGGTTGTGAGTTCGAGTCTTAGTTGTAAGTAAATATTATGTTAAACAGAGCTTACATAAAGGAGATGATAAAAATTACAAAAGTTGTCACAAATTCATATTGTAAACTAATAATATTGTGATGTTTGAAAGTTGCATTTGGACCCCCAAAAAATCTGTCTTAGTGCCCTCAATATGTTCTGAAAAGGCAAAATTGTGCCAATTAATTTAAGTGCATACAAAATATTCCTTTATTTATCTACCAACCTATGCTTTGTTTCTTATCTCTGTAGGCGTAATTAAGAATGTCTGTTTTAATCTCCATGGTAAATCAACAATTCAACTGTACGTACTCAACCAAGTTAAATATATTATCAATGGACTCAATTTTTTTAAAAATGCAATTGTAACGTGGGTACTATATACACTTATTACTCGGTGCGTCTATTTTATTTTATTTTTTAATATTACTTGAGAATGTAATGTGTAGTGTGTAAATCTCGTTCATGTGTAATACTGACATACCACACTAGAAAGACCTTATGTGACGAATTCGAACCAGAATGTATTGGTAAAAATCAAATATGTGATCTTTTAGTATGAGAATCATACTTTACTCACTTAGCAGTCCCTTCCGAGACTACTCTATGTATTAAAGATGTTCTTAATTCACTTTTTTTTTTCAATTTTCTTTTATCGCAAAAAAAAAAAAAAAGGAAGGAAATGTAATCAACGTCTATTTTTCATATTATTTTTCAAAAAAAAAAATAGATTATTTGAAATCTAATTACTTTTTTCATTTTAATGCACAAATTCTAGTGATGAGTAGCAATAATATCGAAGGGTATGTGCAAGTGTACATTAGATTGTGTACGTGATATCAAAATTTCATTTTGAATATTCAAAATTTAGAGTGATAGATTTTAGACTCGATGTTCAAAATATTTTTAAAATATTCAATTTGGATGAAGATATTTCAATTCATCGCATTTAAATATACCATAACTAAAATATATTAATCAATATATTCACCCAAAATTCAAAATCTAATTCAAATTTTGAATTTTAATTCGAATAATTTAATTAAATCACATCTAATCATAAGTATAGGTAGCTGCAAGTGTACAAATGATACATGATTTTGTACCAATTTATTGACTAATTATTTGTCAAATATATTTTAGTTTGGATATGTGTATTTTATTGTTTTGGTTTGTCATTCGTGCTACAACAGAGGAACTGTGTCTGGGACAGTGCATTAGGAGTATTTTTCTAACAGTAGTTTCTCAGAAACCATATTCTTAAGTTATTATTTATTGGGTGTCTCTCCTTATTTTATTGGTTCCTTTATTTTTTTTATATGCTTGTTTTTTTTTCTATTCATCACTTTGCGAGGCATGTAAAATAAATAAATAATTTGTCTAAAATTGAGTAGGAACTAATTATGATTCTTGCATTTAAGACTCACGATTTTACAGTAAGTATCTTATATTAAGATACGTAGATAAAAATATAGTAATACAAATCATAATAGGTAAATTAAAGTAAGAAATATGGTATTAAGGGCGTGTTTGATTTACAAATATGAGATTATCTTAGGTGATAAAATTACTTCTTCAAAGATAATGTTTGGTTGAGAGTTGTATATTAAGTTATATAAATCCAACCGTTGGAATATACTCAATATAAAGTACAACACAAGTTACATACGTATGCTTAAATATACTTTGATTTATATACATATATAATAAAACAAATAATTACTTAATATTGACCATAATATGTATGGGCGAATATCAGTCAGTTATGGTCAAATAATCGATCGATAATTGAATAATCGATAGTATTTTTTAAATCTTAATAACTGATCGATAGCTATTTTTAATTTTTATACCGATCAAAATCGGCCAAATTATATAGATATTTTTGATTTTCAGCAGTTATAATCGGTAAGTGAAAAATTAAATTCAATTAATCAGATTTAAAATATTTTATTGGATTGTGCAGGCATTGAGCTTAAGTGTGGCTAAACTCTAAATTATATATATATATATAAATATATATATATATAATTATATATATGTATATATATATATAATAAATATATAGGTTTAGTTTCAATGTGAACAAATTATTCCACATTAATGTACGTTGATGCTTTTGTTTATAATAATTTGACCATAAATAATATCATGGTGCAATAGCGCTAGTGCGCGTATCGGGCGGTAGAGCTCGCCTAAGATGACCTACGCGGACTTAACCGTTAACTAAAAAAAAGAAAAATAGTGGACCGTGTTAGGTGCAATATGTCGTATTATATATATATATATATATAATATATATTAAATTATATATTAATATTAATAGTATATATATATATATACTAATATACTTAGTATATATATATATATATAAAAATTTTTGGAAAAAAAAAAAAAAATTTTACAAGGTCGAGTTGGCCGGGTTAACCGGCTAACTTGACAGAATGAAGTAAACTACCGTAATCTGCCGAGTTAAGGCGCTAGGCGGGTGCTTAAGCGGCCGGTTTTCCTAGGCGGGAAATCGCCACGGCCTAGGGGCGCCTAGCACCTAGCGCCGATTAATCGGTGCGTAGCGAGATTTTTGTAATACTTATAAATATACGACACTGTACCAATGCACCACACCGGCTGCATCACTACATCACTCTTTATATCTTGACCGTTTAATTTCACATTTCAACGGTTCACATAGAAAGAGACTAAAATCACTTTACATGCCCAAGTCTCTCTTTTTTACTATTGGAATATATAGTTTCTTCTTCATCAAATGATTAGGTATTGTAAAGTAGTGTAATTGTTCCCTTTGGTCAATCATTTTCCTAACATGATTGGACAGACTTTTGAACCAAAGTTGGCATATAAAAACATACCTACAAGAGAACAAGTTGTTCTCCAATTCTTTTAGCAAATTAGCTTGGTGACCTATATTTTATTTTATTTTCATTTTCCCACTAATCATGGCTTAGTCAAGGATTTCAAAGCCTAAACCCTAGGAGATACTAGATTAATAGTTCATTATTTCATTACATTCGTGTTTAATTTATTTGTTCTTTCAAACCTTTTTGGTGCTGTCAAATCACCGAGTGTCAATATTTTTTTCATATACTTAATCTATACAAGTGCCCATGTCTTTCTTTTTTTTCACTCCATACATTAAATTGAATAAAATTATAATTTATAATTACAATTTAAGCAATTAAATATCTAAATCTAAAAACAATAATAATTTCAATTCATATTATACCTCATTTATATTTGTGTTTTTAGTGATGACCTTTTTTATATTGTATTTTAGAATTGTATTATAAATTTTTTAAACAAAAATATCATACCGTTATAACTTCTGTTATCTTCAACCAAACGCCCCGTAAAGGTTGATGTAGCCAAAATAACTTATATTTCGTATTGTAATGTAATACACTCTAATACATCAACTGGATGTCACAAGCTTATAAAAACTTAAGCCTAATTAAGAATATAGTTTTTCTAGTTGAAACAGTAAAGTAAATCTAAGTGACACATGCTTTAACTTATTAATTTCCACAACCTAATGATGACCGTTGGTTGTCAACTATAGAAAATACAACACATATATTTTGTTGCATGTAATTATTAGCCATTGAATTTTAATTTAATCCCCAATAAAAGTTCTAGCAGTATTAGTGTGAACACGAAGACAATGATCTCTATTTTTATTTAAGGAATTTGTACACATTTTATATATACAAACATAAATAAATTCAACGTTTATCGAACACGAATATAAATAGTTTATCAAAAAAATTTATTCGTTAACACTCTTACTTATATTGTATTTTTTTTTTAATTTTATATTCTTTAACGTGATGACTAATCATTAATTTTAAGAATAATGACCTCTTTTTTCTTCCTCATTTCGCATACACATAATTAGTGAGTGATAAGGGACCTAGGCATTTTCTATAATAATGTAATGAGTTAATATTTGAATTTTTTGTTCAAAACTTATCTCAAGCATTAACCACACATTAACCAATTTTAAAAGGAATTAGATTTCTAGAGATGTGAAAAAAAAAAATTAGATCAAAAATTATTTACATATTTTCACATTACTTAATTAAAAAAAATCTCACATTCTTGTGAACCAAAATAAAAATATATAGGTCTTGTTTTGGTAACATATATAGTTACCCGCTTATCAACCAATTTTGGCTTATTTGACCACTATTAGCTGTTTAACTTGATTAAAAATAATCAATATAAGTGTTTGATTAATTAGTTTTTTGTTACAACTTATTGTTCCAAAATGTTAAAATTCAAAAAAACTGCTCAAAGTAACTTTTTCGATCAGAAAATAATTTTGCATGTAATCAATTACCAACTAATTTACTAAATATTTTTCTACAATCAGCTAATGTTATCAACTAGTCAAAGCGACTAACTCAATCAACTAACATGTATCAGCTAACAATTATTTACCAAACACCCCACATAACATTCCAATATGCAATTTTTTTTTTATTTTTTTTTGGGTGTACAACTCAAGTAGTACAAACGTAATCTGTAAAGCCATCTGATTGAGCATTTATTCATTTGCATTATAGTATTCAATGAAAAAGCAAAAGATATGATTTCTAGGTATTAGGCAAAGCATAAATCTCACTACTTAATGGACGGAGATAGCAATGCAAGAACCCCTGGAAAGTTAAAGCATCATCTTTACAAACAACAAACCTTTATACTCACAGTTGCCACTGGTCACCTCCCTATGAAATGACTATCTCTCTTTTATCAAAAGTATTAGCTTCAAATGGAAAACAAATTCCAAAAAACCCTTTTTTCCCTAAATTAAGAATTTGACCTTACTTTGTTGTTTTCTTATTGAATTAAACGCTTATTATTAGTGCAACTACCAATTTGGTCCTACGAGTATTAGCAAAATGACGACTTTAGTCCACATGTTTAATTTCTATCAATTTTCATCCACGACTATTGTTTTAGTACCAATTTTCATCCACGACTATTATTTTAGTACCAAAAAATCATCATGCCGATCACCTCTCCATTTAAGACATGCCGAAATCTAAAAACTGTAAGGGCATTTTCGTCTTTTTAACATAAAATTCTAATTTGAGCTAGAATAATGGGATTTAAGCCCTAAAATCGATCTCAATTCGCAGTTTCCTCATCATCTTACCTTAATTTGTGAAGGATAACTGCGAATTGGATAGATCTTATGACTTAAATTTCTTTATTCATGCTCAAATTGTGATCTTAATTTGAAAAAGACAAAAATACCCTTAATAATTTCATTTTTCGGCATGCCTTAAACGAAGGGGTGACCAACGTGATGAATTTTGACACTAAAATAATAGTCGTGGATGAAAATTGGTAGGAATTAAACATGTGGACTAAAACTGTCATTTTGCTAATACTTGTGTGACCAAAATTGATATTTACTCCTTACTATTACATCTAAAACTATAATTAATAACAATATATACCTGTGTTTTCTTATACTTACATAACAACCAGCTTTATGTTTTTTGATTTAAGAATGTTGGATTTACTCAATCTCGATCTAAGCCTTCACCCAACAATATCATACACATTAATGATTTTGAAGTCAGAAAACTTTATATATACTTCAATTCATATTAAAAACTTAACAATTGACACCTTAAAATTAGTATTCTAAATTTATGTCACTGCAGCTCATATTTTGGACATCATAATGCAATTTCATCATCAATTCAATATATGATACAAGTTAAATCGTAAATGGGACAATTTTAGCCATGGTTGTCAAATAGTTGATTTGGTAACGTAAGATTCTAAGTTCAATTCTCTATCATGGGTGTCTGAGTACTAGAAGTCTTGAATTCGATTCTAGTCAATATATTCTGAGTACGTTGCACATGCAATGGTCTTCCTAGTGCGATTTACTTTACTTATGTGTGGTTGAGTAGTAGAAGATCTTGAGTTTTATTCTTGTCAATACTCTATTGGTCGAGTATGTTGCACATGGTCTTCCAAGTACGATTTACTTTACTTTTCACATATGATTTACGAACTAAAATTAATCCTCGAATAGTAACGACATGTTTCTCTCGTTGATCTCAGAAAAAGCAACCAAACAAAAACGTATATATTAACCCTTCTTTCATTTAAGACACCTATGAAAAAAATAATAATCACCTTTGGAGATAAAACATGGTAGTGAATAAAGAAACAATAAGCATCTTTTAAGAACCACAAAAGGAGATACAAAGACCGAATCTCAACGTACAGTGCTTCCTTTACGACTCCATGCCTGTCATTATTCTATTTCTTTAGTATTTTTTTTTTTCACTTATCTTCTTAAAATTTATCATCAATAACTCATCATCGACAATTATTTTTTTTTTTTATTCCAAACAAGAATCATGTATATTAATTGTTGTTATACTGGATACTTTAAACATTGGTATAGATCGATGGTACGACCCAATTTAGCCAAGTTATATTATGTTGAAAAAATAGCTTAAAAATAACATTTGTAAGTGACTATTTTATGATACAAATATATGTGGGGTCTACTTCCGATTTGGATCGGGTCAAAGTTGATTCGGGTTCTTCGTAGTAAGACGAAGAGATTGTATATTGTATGCTCAAAATGAATAATGGGTGAATGAGAAATTGATTCTCAAAATAGACCTATTTGAGTTGAAAAATGAAGGTGGAAAAGCTTAAAAGTAGCATTTGTCCCACATTAAAAAAATAAGGGGATTTGCACCGCTATATCTACAAGACCTTGTAATGGCATGCTGAATTATATAGTATAGAGGGTTTTTCTCGTGCGGATTTCCTATGTTCATTCCTTGTTCTCGATTTTTTTTTTCTTTTTTTGAATTTGAGGAAAACATAGATTTTCTTTTATTTGGTTAGATGGAAAACATCTATCTTTCCTCGAGAATATAATGAGGAAAACATTTTCCTTGGCAATCCTTGGTACAGTACTGGAAATTATAGAATTTCGACCACCTAAAAGTAATCTTAAATCAAGTCAAAAGTAAAAAGTGGTCGGAAATAGCAACAAACGGTTTTTCCAGATATCAAAAGTGGTCGGAACAAGACTTTCGACTTGATTTAAGATCATTTTCAGGTGGTCGAAAATTCCATAATTTCCAGTACGTGGTATTTTGTTTTCCATTGAAAACACTCACCAACTTTTCTTAATTACCATTATTATTATTGTTGTTATTATTATGTAGTGGTATAATTGTCTTTATACTCATAATTCCGTACAATTTCAAACTCAACCAAACAATGGAATTGATATTCCCAATAATTTACTTTCCACCAACCAAACAATGTAATTAATATCCCCGATAATTTCTTTTCCATAGAATTTCAATTCTATTTCCCTCAAATATTTTTCGCGAACCAAACGGGGCGTTAGCATTGTCATTGGTGTGAAGATAAAGTAGAGTGATTTTGGTGAAAATTAAAAAGAAAAATAAAATAAAAATTGGGGGACAAGAAACCAACTGACTTAGCTTAATGGGATGAGCAAAATGCAAAAGAATGCTTATTTAATTTTATCATCAGCACCCCAACTAACAATGATTCCAAAATGTAATCACTTTTGACTTGGACAGTATTCAATTCCAATTTCCAAATCTTGCATTATTCCACGGGCTAATTTTATTGTGCTCCTATTTGCTAAACTTTACTTAATTGCATTCTTTATATTATAAATTAAATAGTTTATTTTTTTTTTTACAATTTTAATAAAGAATATACGTTAAACATTACATTATACAAGTATATCTGGTACTATTATAATTAACTTCAACATCATATCATGTATAGATTTTTTTTATTTTTATTTTACAATGTCGCATGTAAAATATCAGAGAAAATTTCAATTTTGGTCATATGATTATAGGGCTTTTAATTTCAACACCTGACTTTCAAAAGTGTCAATTTAGTACCTTGGAGTATGTAATTTTTGTCAATTTTTGGTCACTCCAGAAAAAAAGACGATTTTGCCCCTCAAATTATAGACTAATTGAAGGATTAAGTTTTTTTGGCGAAATTTGACCGGCAATTTAACCGGAGTGACCAAAATTGATAAAAATTGCACAGTCAAGGTACTAAATTGACACTTTTGAAAAGTCGGATGCTGAAATTAACAAAGCCCCTATAGTTATATCACCAAAATTGAAATTTTCTAATATCATCTATTAAAAGAGAGTGTTAGTCTTGTAATTTGAAAAGTTTAACCAAACAATAAGATTGACTATGCGCCAAGCACTTTATACTCAAATAGCCATGTAGTGACCTCTCTCCATATAGGAGGTCATGAGATCGAGCGCTTAACAACACCACACAGTATTAAAAATATTAGTGTTCATCGACACCTTAATTTTGAATATAACAATAAAGCAAGAAAAAAAAGTGAGTGCGTGGTTGTCGTTTTGCTTAGACGAAGGAGGAGGAATTGAAAGAAGGGATTCTGTATTGTCAAAGAAAGAGTATCTTTTCATGGGTTGTTCAACCAAAAAAGAGATTTGGGGTAACTATTATGAGCATGAGAGAGAGGATAATAATATGATTGAAACATATATGTATGCACGGGTGGCACTTCAACTACTACTTAGTGCATCTCATCATCTTTTCTGGTTTTTTTTTTTTCAAATTTTGCACCCAGCAAGACAACAACCCCATCCTTATGTCTCCATGATGTTATTTAATTTATTGTCATCCATAATCAAATTTAAATTGCTTAATTACCAGGCATTATATATTCTTGATTCTTCTCTGATCTGTCAAAGGTAAGGAAGATTCTATATATATATATGTTCAGGTTCCTGTGAGAACAGGTCTTCCCGCGCACAGTCACTGTTACATACACCATTATGTGTGATATATTATTTTTTGACATTTCATTCTGGTGTATTCTCGAACACTGTATGATGCATTTATACGTACCTACATGGTATATGCCGCACATGAAGACCTGTTCTCACATGAATCAAAATATATATATATATATATGATCAGAGATGTTTAAAAAACAAAAAAACAAAAACAAAAGATAAGAAAACTTCATCTTTACTATCAAATTATTGCCTTATTGGTAGAAAAGAATTAAAGATAATACTAGAATAACATAATGGATTTTTTAAATAATTTTATAAAAATCTTTATCAGAGTTATTGACTTGAGATTCTATTTAGATTTTGTGTGGAAAATAATAGAATTGATCAATTAGAACTTTCTATCGTTTTTTTCCTTTGTTTTTTTTTTTTTTTTTTTGGGGGGGGGGTTGTGGTGTTGGTACTTCTTCCTTATTATTACTATCAAATAGTGAATTAAGAGGATATATAACAAGTATTAATTTTCTTTTATTTGTTGTTTGTTGCCACAAATCCACAATCGAGATTCATTATTATTTTTTCACATGAATCACTCTTTTCATAATCTGTCCCATATTATATTCACTAAATTCAAAAAACAAATGAACTGACACATACTTTTATTGCTTGGATTACACTTGTGTGAGACTATCTCACGGATCTTTATTTGTGAGACAGGTCGGATCAATATGCAACTGTAATATTATTTACTAGCAAATTAAATGTAATATTAAACATTACATTTTATCTTGACCCGACCCGTCTCACGGATCTTACAATAATTTTTGCCAAAAATTAGCTTTGATTTATAAAGAAATTCAATCTTTTTATTATACGGTAGATATAACTTAATTATTAAGAACCCCTAAAACAAAAATTATTAAGTATGCAATGTCAATGAACTCACATGTAAATAATGATTACGTTCCTTGTATTTCTTTGCATGCTAGAAATACGAAATGGAGTTTACCTAGTACATTCCTTTGGATAGTGACTCAGGTTTCTCTCGTCATTTAAATAATAATAAAATAAATGTTGAATGCAACAATTATTATAGAAATACTCTGTGATACATGGAGATTAAATAATAAAATATATTATTTAATAAAAAATACTTAAAGAAATATTGTTTGGCCTTTTACTTTGATTAGGGGGTGGAGCCTTAAAGAGTAAAGAAGCTGTAAAGGGTAAATTGAGGTTATAAATTTTGGATTTGCAGTGGTGGGTAGGAATATAATATAATATAATATAATGTCTTGCGGTTGACTAAACCATAAGATGGTTCAATTCGTCCCTGGTTTACAGTTTAACAATATATTGCAATTCGCACGTAACTTATTCTCTCAATGTCCACTCAGTCTATCTTTACTGCATATAATTGTTTTTATTCCATTTGTCTCCACTATGTGGGAATTGGATTGTGGATGGAGTATATAGTCCTAGCTACTACTTTTTATTTATTGGGGTTCAATAGCTTTCAAGAAATCTTAATATTAGCTAGATAACTTCACAATCTTGATATTAAAAAATTTATCGATCTCAATATCATAAGACTTGTTGGCCTCGGTATTAGAAGATTTAGCTTCTCAATCTTGATATCAGCAAATTCCCCGATCATTATTACTAGACAAGTCAACTCTGCAGTCATTTCACCAACCATCACATCAATAGCTTAATAATGAATGTCACGTCAACTATGTCAGTAACTTGTCATCATTATGTTGTCTTGCCGCTTATTATAAATAGGACATCCTACCTAGTGTAAGGGGGCTAATTCCTTACAACTTGTAGTACAGTGTACCAATCGAAGCTTCTGGTCCTCATGTGTAGGACCCTTAATTAGCTTCCCAACCTCATTACTACCTCTTAAATTTACACAGTGTCTGAGTATAACAAAGTAGCTCAGATCGAAACCCCTATACTCCGGGTTTATTTACGCCATCAAAATTGATCAAAACTAATGTTCTATTTGACAGAAAGCTAGAGCAATTGGGTTTAGCAATTCTCAAGAAATATGATTGATATGCTAAAATTTAAAGAGTTGTAATACATGGACTCCCAAATTCTACTCCTTCATTTTTACTCCCTGAGGTAGCAAATCAGGATTGGTTTTTTTTTTTTTTTTTTTTTTTTTTTTTTTTTTTTGCCGCATGGGCAGCTCAACTGGTCATAGAGGTGAAATTTGAAAAGTATAACCAGGGATCGAGTCTCACCAGCGGCAGTGAGGGGGGCTCCTTGTGCGCAGTAAGCAAAGTCTATCATTGTGGTTCATGTTCAGTTGAGTTACCATGATTTACATCCTCACAAATGCTCTGTCGAGTTGGGGTTCAACTTTTTGGAAAGTAGGATTGACTATTTTCATCATGTGGGTCCACAAAAAAAAATGTTTACATCAAAAACATGTGAGAAAAAGTACAAGTTAAGAGTATAAAATAAAATTACACCAAGTATTTTTCAAATTGAAATGATTCATTGCCTCAACTGCTCCAACTACTAAAATTTTCAACTAGATATGAGTAAAAGTTTAATAGGATCGGAGCTCCGTGACTGATTAATTCTAATGCCACTACTATAAATGTGTCACCATTAATCTTCTAAACTCTCTCAATGATTCAAAACACAGTAGAAATAAAATAATTTAATTTCTTGTAAGTTATTATCATGTATTCTCTATGTTCTATTTTTCGAGTTCAATGACTTATTGGAGGTTATTTGAGTTCGATGGTTTAATTATTGTTTCACAAATAGTTTAGTTATTTATTTGTACTTTATCTCTTTGTTTTATGATACGTATTTCAAATCCTATCACAATCGAGAATGAGTGTGAAAGGGAGTTTATCACGATTACTGTCTTCGTATCTCATTCTTCTTTGTTTATTTTTTTTATTATTTATTTTAAATTTGATTTTTTGTGTTTTTACTAGTTTCTAAATATATAAATTTTGTATATTAATACTAAAATTAATATTATAAAAAATTGAATTAAAAATAACTTCAGTGAAGCCTCGTTAATCGAATCAGACATATAAAATGAGACGGAGAAAGTAGTTGGATGCATTTATTATATAAATTTCTTATTTCAAGAGACTAAAGCTATTGATTTCATGGACATGTATACATATTCCAAAAAGTAAAATCAATAAGAGAAAAGGGTCAAATGCACCCCTAAACATTTCACTAAAGGTCAATTAACCCCACAAACTTTTGAAAAGGTCAATTGAACACATGAACACACAATTCTGAGTCACTTGACCCCAATAACCGGTAAATTAAAAAAAATTAAATTAATAAAAAAAAAGAATTTAGGGTTGATTTAAAATTTTTTTTATTAATTTAATTTTTTTATGCTTATGTGGCAGCTAAGTACCCACTCCAACCTTATGTGTCACGCCACGGTGTCAATTACCGGTTCACCAGGTAAAAGTTACCCGTTAATGAGGTCAAGTGACTCAAAATTGTGTGTTCATGTGTTCAATTGACCTTTTCAAAAGTTTGTGGAATTAATTGACCTTTAGCAAAATGTTTAGGGGCCTATTTGACCCTAATCTCAATCAATAATTTTAAGAAAATGTGAACATATGAATGAACCATAAAATTATTTGTGTGTTTCATGATAACATCATATCGGTCAATACAAGAAAATTGTACGGAGTAGCTTTTGATGAAGATGGTTAAGCCAGTAAGGCGCACCACTTCGATCTTATATCACATCCCCTGGCCGCCCCTCCAAGAAGGGTGCAAAATCCAACTTTCGTTCTCAATCAAAATCAATAAAATATTAAATAGTGGCGCATTTGGTATACATACCTTTTCTGAAAACTGGTATACATACCTTATTTATATTATAGATCAAAAATCAACTTTATTTACATGTATAAGAGTGCGTATATATTTTTAGGATTATCGACTCTATTATAAGATAGTATAGATTTAATATACTTTTTCCATATATTGTAGTTTAAAAAGTCATATTCTACCATTAAATTCTACCTGTAGTATTCCCTCAAGAAGAACCACAAAAGTGTCAACCGAGTACAAGATGGAAGCGGCGACGACGACTGCCTCCTCCCTAGACTGGAAGGAGGAGGCAAACGTCACCTCTTTCCAGTCTGGAAGGAGGCAACGGCGTCACCTCCTTTCAGTCTGAAGGAGGCAACGGCGTCACCTCCTTTTTAGTCTTGGAAGGAGGCGACGACGGCAGCCGCCTCCTTCCACACTGGAAGGAGGCGACGACAATGGCCACCTCCTTCCACACTGGAAGGAGGTGACGACAATGGCCACCTCCTTCCCAGTCTAGAAGGAGGTGACGATAAACGGCCACCTTCCTTTGTTCCAAACTGGAAGGAGGCAGCATCCAGATCGGAAGGATGCTAGAGCGGCAACGTTCAACCCCTTTCAAATTGGAAGGAAGCTGCAAAGGTCGCCGCCGGCCAAAAGATATTATAATATTATATATATATATATATATATATATATATATATATATATATATATAATATATATATATATATATATATATTTATTTATTTATTTATTTATTTATTTATTCACTTATTTATATTTATTTATTTATTACCGGTAACCTATTGAATTCAGTTACCTGTAAATGAGGTTTATTTGCACGATTTTTAAAGAGTTTCAAGTGTGTAATTGAACCTTTTAAATGTTTGAGGGCCTAATTGCTTTTTCATCAAAAGTTGAAAGGTGTATTTTGACCATTTTTCCCTTTTATAATTGATATATGGTGTATTTTAAACGCGCGATGCGCGAAAACTTATGCCCAATATTAAAATATTTGTAAGTAACAAAAATTTTAAAAATTAGTTAAAATTATGTTTTGCAATTTCTTAAAGTGATGATACTTTTGAATTATCATATATTTGAATAATATAGTGATCAAAACAAAAAAAATAAATTATATTTTTATATAATATTATTTACAAATAAATACTAAGCTAACACTCACATATATGATATATTGATAATGGATACACCAAATAATATACATACATTAATTTATATTATATATATTATATATATATATAATATATATATTATATATATATATTTCATATATATAATATAATTTAACATTCTTATAAATATTTAATTAAAATATTAATTTATAATTAAATTAATTGTTATATGATAATTTTAATAAAATGATAATTAAAAATAGGAAAAAGATATATAAATGTAGGTGTATTAGTAAAGATTGGTAGATTATATTAAAAGTAAACGGTTTATAACGGTGTAAGGGTGATTTTGTCAATGCAAATGGAATGTACAACAATTAAAGCAAAAATGTATAATATTTATTAGCATATAAATAAAGGACAAAAATCAATGACCATAACTTGTATTGGCACTTTTAGTTTTCTAGAGTATGGTGTAATACTAATAAAATAATAATATTATATTATTAAATATATATTAATAATTGTTAAGAATATTATTAATATTAATAATTATTATTGTTTTTGTTGTTGTTGTTATTAATTATATATTTTGGTATATATATATATATTTATGTCTTTTAAACGCATATTCTAATTTCTAATTACCGTAATCCAACCTGGAATGACATTCTTAAAGTTTATTTCTTCAGCAAACCAAATAATAGAATACAATTTTTGTTCTATTCCTTGCCTATTATATTCAATTATCCATGGAATAATATTTACATTCCCTTAAAATTCATCTCTGTCAATCAAAGAATGTTTGTTTGAAATATATGATTATTTAGTCTCACACACACACATTGACCTTGTGTAATTCTTGTAGTAAAAGTCATACCATTGTCCAGTCCTCACTTTTTAAAAGGAGACTTATTTTTTTCATTTTGAACGCTATATATAGTATATAGATATATATATATATAATATTATAATATATATATATATATATATATTATATATATATACATAACACATATCATTTGTATTTTCAAGTAATGTTAATTATTATGGAGTATAACATTATTATCAATAACAAAACTGAAAATATATTGTTATTACAAATCCTTTTAACATGTGAACTCTACTAAAGTAAACAGCTAACTTTGTCAAACATCTACAAACAACTAATACACTAATTGGTTAAAATCACTACCAAAGTCCCACTAACCTCTAATTGTCAAATAAGACCAATGGTTAAAATGACAAATTTATACCATGGACAATTTTCCACCTTAACATTGTAGGCTCTAGTCTAAAATGACATTCAGAGTATGTTTTGTAGTTAATCGATTATGTGTCTATAAATAAATTGAAGGCACATAATATGTTAACTACAGAGTACAGACATATGAATAATACATTAACTGCAGACACATAATATACAGTTAACATATTATGTGCATACAGTTAACATATGATGTGTTTGTAGTTAACATATTATTTGTATTCAATTTATTTACAGGCACATAATTTATTAACTTAAGGCACATAATATGTCAACCGGTAGACATATTAATTTTTAAAACTAGGCCCACAACGCAAGGTGAATCCAGACCTATGACTATAACATTTGGGGGAAAAAAAGTCTCAGTAAGTTTGTTAAGACTTCATGACTAAGAGCATCCGCATCAGTTGGGGAGAATTGATGGATAATGTAAGAGTGATTAGGAAAGAGAAAAGTGGGAGGGGAGAAAAAAAAAACTGAAATTGAAAAAATAAAATAAAAAAACTGAAGCATCAGCGCGACAGCGCGCTGAAGTGTACACGGGTGCGTGTAGTGCACACGCCCGTGTGGCCACGGCCTGTGCACGTTTATTGCTTTTATTTTTTTCTTTTTTTTTCTTTCTTCTGACATTATTTTTACATTTGCAGGAAGATTCTCTCCTTAAATAACCCCACCCCACATCTTTTAATATCCCCATCTAAATTTATTCATCTGACATTAACCCCTTATTAACCTATGGTGTGGATGCTATAAGAGGTCATCATTCTTCAAAGAGAGTCTAAATTTTGTATCATGATTTTTGAATGATTTGATCATCATTATTTAAATACAATTCATATTTTGTTGTGATTGATATTTTTATTGCGTAATTAAGTATATTTATTGGTACTTGACCAAAAAAAAGTGTGAATTATATTTATGAACATGATATATGCATTAATATCAACGGATTGAAGCATAAAAAGTCAATACCGCAACCACTAAGAGCATCCACACTTGTGCATATTATGGGAGAGATTTCAGTATTAATTCTTCTCAATGGGGATAATAACAAATGTGGGGTGGGGATAATTGTGGAGATATTCATCCTGCAAAAATTGGGGAGAATGGGCAGAAAAAGAAGAAAGAGAAGAAAAGAAAAAAGGGTCTGCTGTGCGCGTTTCGCGCACAGCAGCCCCCCCACACGGGCGTGTCAGGCGCGCCCAACGGCGCGCCTGACAGTTCTTTTTTTCGTTTGTTTTTTAATTTTGGTTTTTTTTTTTTTTTTTCTCCCTTCCCACATTCTCTCTCCTATCACTCTTACATTATCCTCATATTCTTCCCAACTAATGTGGATGCTCTAAGAGCATCTACATCAGAGGAGAAATGGAGGAGAATTCATACTTTTGAGACCAAAACGTCATGGTGGCAGAGAGAGAATCTAGAGAGAGGAGGGGTGGAGAACATCTGCAAATGTTGGGATATTACTCTGCCCAAGAAAAATGAATTAATGATGAAAAAGAGAAAACCAATACAGAAAATGAATCGCTCTAACATGCTTATTTTTTATATTTTTTTTTTTTAAAAAAAATCTATTTTGATTTTTTTCCCTCCCCTCCCCACATTATTCTCTTTCTTAATCACTCTTACATTCTCCCCACTAATATCCCCACTGATAAGAATACTTTAAGCTCAAACTCACAACTACTTCCCATATATGAAAATAACTTGGTGCTACTAGACCAATTAACCGCTTATATTTAATTAGATAATTATACATTATAATCCTAAACATCAATTCAGTCGTGAAAAATCACATTTTACACATGCAATTTGGCTATGAATAAAGCTCATATTATAACTTGCAATAATTAATGATTATTCTCTATCTATCATCATATATTCTACCACATATGTCCCTTTATATACCTAAAATTATTATTTCCCCCCATTATTCAAAGCAAAGGAAAACATATAATAGTATGTATAATGTTAATTAAAAGTAAAGAAAAAAAAAACACTTTAATTTGTAACAGGCTGTAACTCCTAGCCACCTTTAATTCGTGCAACAGGAATTGAACCATTTTATTTCTTTGGTTAAGTCTCCACTAGTCCTAAATAAGTACTACTTGAACTGTCGTCTAAAAGGAATATTTGTAGCCAAATGGTTGCTTAATTAACCCTAGCACAACTAGGTTATTTTTATTTTTTTTGTAATTAGTGATTAGACTATTCTCCGAATCTAACTATATGGAAGAGAGTAATAATGACTTTAAAGTGCAATTAGAATACAACAATTCTTGGTAAGCTCTTTAGATGGACCGACTATATATTTGGAGCAATAGAGTAATAGACCAAGTGAATACAAAAAAAGAAGGGTCACCGGTCACAATCATTAAAATAGTTGTCACTTATGTTTTTAAATAAATAGTACTTCGCAAATAACAATTATGTTTACAATATACAAATACATTTTTAATTAATGATTTTTTTTTAAATAGGTGATCTCATCAGCTTCACCAAACTAATTCTAAGCAAGGGGCGCCTAGACGGCCGTTTTTTTTTTAAAGGTAAAAAACAAATTAAATTTATTTAAGACTTGGTAATTATAAACTACTTAATACTTTAATAGTTAGTACTAAAATTTAAAACATCTAGAATTGTAAATTGTATAAAGATTTAAAAAATCAAAACACAACACAAAGTCACAACTCACAAAGTATTTGATTTCAATTTTTTATTACATTTCTTAGATTTGCCACCAATTTGAACAATTTAGGGTTATTCCATTAAAAAGGACGTCGATTTGAGCGAAATAACCTATTTTTAAAAAAATACGAAAAAAGCCTAAATGCCCGCCTAGGCCGCTTAGAACGGTGATTTCGAAGTTGTAGACGCCCGGCCACCGCGTAGCGCCTAGGCGAGATTTCTGCAACATTGATTCTAAGTCCACAGGACCTCGCCCTAGGCTTAATTAATGAATTATTGATTATACAAAATAATTGCGTCTCTAATTTAACAGCGATCGACATCAAACGAAAAGTTTATTTCAAAGATCAAATAATTCTATTATTTTTCTAATCAGGAGTGCTAATGAAAATTAGGCTTGAGGCCGGTAAAGATCTAGGTTCACACTACTAGAATAGTAATATCGAGTATATTCATATTACTGATTTAAATACAATTGGACATTGTAAAGACGAGAACAATGTGATGGGTAAAGGTTTAATCATATATGTTTTGACAGCTCCATTTAGATACAGTAATAAACTAAGTAATACAAGTAGTAAGATATGATATAAGATGAAGGAAATGAAAAACGATATAAAGTACAAGGCTAGAGAGCATATCTATGCTATAATGATGCCATTAAAAGATGAGTTAATACCCAATTTAGTCATCGATTATAGTTGTTTTTCTTTTTCGATTTAGTCCTAAATGATTTTTTGTGTTTAATTAAGTCCTCGACTTGATGGTTTTCTGAATTGATCCTCAGCTGTCAGAATCAATGACTAAATTGAAAAAAAATCAGTGTAGTGGATTAAATTGGATAAAATCACTATAGTCGAAGATTAACTTGGGTAAAACTACTGTAGTTGAAGGCTAAATAATATCCAACCATGTGACTTGTGATACTCTATCTTATTTTATGTGGTGCAAAACTCTTTACCATGTTTGTTTCATTTTTAAATGAGTTTGATGAACGGCATACAAGAATTTCAAAGCTCCAATGTGTTTGAGTCGAAGCACAATTCATGTATGTCTCAAAAGCAGTCAAATGCTAGAAGGCCCCTAAGGTACTTGCAAGCCCTAAAAATTCTTTCTATGTGGGGAATCCATAAAGGAAACAAATATCTGTATGGTCTCCATACTATTACCTTATTAACATAATTACGGTGAACAACGGTTTTAGGACGTAAAAAATGTTTAATATTTTAATATTTTTTTAAACTAAAATGTGACACTTTTCGATGAACTCAAAAAAAAAAAAAAAAAAAAAAAAAAAATTACTCTTACATAAGATTTATTTTTTAATTTTATAATAATTCATTTCACATAAAAATTACTCTTTATTTTTTTTATACCATGAAAGATTCTGAGCATGTCATAACTGTATGATGCACCTTTAAGCTCGGACCATACTCAGACTAATTCTCGTTCGTACCAATCCGGCCCAATTAAGTGACAAAATGTCAATTGTTATGCTATGGAACCGTGTCCACCTTGCAAGGTGGACACGATTCTGTGTTCATAATTATAAAGCTTATATGCATAATTTTTGAACTTCATATTCATAATTATTGAACTCTATTCACAATTACAGAACTCTATGTTCATAATTATAAAGCTATATACTTATAATTTTTGAACTTCATATTCACGATTATTGAATCTCTATGTTCATAATTATATTCACAACTCTATGTTCATAATTTTTAAACTATATATTCATAATTATGAACAATTTTGGAATCATGTCCACCATCATAATTCGTCATGCTAACCAGATTGATTTTACCACTCTTTATTTTTTAATCCTTCCTTTTCTACTCAGAGCACCGGTTAAGATGAAGCGTACATTTTGTTCTTTAATATTTTAGCTGTGATTCCAATTCTACTTTTCTACTCATTTTCATTGCTAGTGCATAAAAGGCTGTGGCACTTGGTTGAGATTAAAAGGTAATTAAGGTTGTTGCGCTTGGCTGTACTTTAAAAGGTAAGGTTGTTGCACAGCCAAGAAAAGCAGCCATGAAAGTTAGTAGGGTAAAAAGAATGGTAGCCTTTGAAGTGGATGGGAGGCATGGCCCTTGGTTTTCGCTGCTAGTCGCGAGATGTCGCTGCTTGCTAAGGAGAATCTTAAATAAACTATCAGAGTGAACAGCCCACTACAAGAAGAATAAGAGATGGAAAACAAATAAATGATTAGTACCAAAGTTAAATTCTAATCAGAATCTTAAAAAGTGCATGTGTGTCTGTGTGTGCATGAAGGGCCAAGTTGTACTGTTAGTTCTGTAAATAACTTTTGATTCAAGTCAAATTGTTTATTTTGCTTGCCATTTCCAAGTGCTCTCATTTTTGCACTTTATATTCACTCAATCACACAAAAACAGGAAATCAATATGCTAAAAAATTAAATGATGCAAGTTCTTGGATACCACTCAACTCAGCCAAAACGCTTCTTGAATAAATGGTGTCTCTTGGCTGGATCTTTTGGTTTCTCTTATGCATCACCCGCTTTCCATTACTGCATCAAGTAATAGCAAGTGAATATATACTTATAAGAATTATCTAGGCGACTTGTTGCAAACCCCATATTTCAATTTTCTCACTTTCCATAACAGTTGCATAGAAAGATTTTAAAGATTGTAATTGTAATATAAACAAGAACTCAGAACCATGGGAAGTTTAAAACTCTTGAAGAAAATATCACATATATATGCAATGTACTTGGCCCAATATAATTCGAGAGAAATTGAAAATCATTATGGGTGAAAAAGAAGCCATACTGGTATTCCATATAAACCATCCCATGTGCTCCTGACATTGCGCTCATAGATCCCATGGTGCGACGGGCTCTCTGAAGGGCTATATCATCTGTATCTTCTTCCAGTTGCTCCAAACCAACAGCATCGTCACCAGCACTTAGTACCTATTGAAAGGGAAACATATATAACAACTTAGGTGAGACAATCATGTCCAAACGCATGTAGGAAGAAGAAAAGATACATAGAGAATGCATAATAAATACTTTTCCAAGAAGCGAAAGTTGGTCATCAAGACGATGGTATTCAATTCAGGTCCTGAATCAGAAGGTGGCAAGTTGTGATGACCTGCATCAAGTGAAAACCCATCACCCACTATTGCATTATGATCTCACTAGAACACTGTTAAAACAAGTGGGTGGCATTACAAAGGGAACAGTCATTGCATCTTCAAGAAACGCATACTAAACATCAGTTGCAAGGTAAAATTATTACCTTGAAGCTATACCCTTGATCAAATCAAGAATTGTTGTCTTTTAGTTGAGTAATACATCTCCTGAATTATGACAAGGCACTTAGATCATAACAATAGATTCTGATTTCAAAAAACAATGCTCAGTACATAAAGATATCAAAAATGAAAAGGAAAGTTGCAGGGAAGAAGGTTCCACACATGAGTATCTGTTGATTACAGAGAGTAAAAGAAAGCATATCTCTTTTACCTCCCGCCATCCTGTCTTGAAGACGTCCCTGTCAATCCAGTAATGATATTAACATTAGAACCTCATCATATACGCACACACATTACACTAATTAAAGCAGTCTGCGGGTGAAGATCATCTTATTTAAAAGGAATTACAGAGACACCAATCTATTAACTCTGAACTAGAAATCTAACAGCAGATTTTTAACTCTCACCACGCACTGTACATCCATACAGAAAAGAAATTGCTTTATAGGCCAAACAAAAAGCTAACTTGTTTTCACAGAACGAAGATGATTTTACCAAAGACATTAATAATAAGAAAAGAAATCGATGTCATGAAAACGATTGATTTACTGTTAGACATTATATGTAGAGTTATATTTATTAGCTATGATATTAGAGAATTCTGTCCATATTTTTAGGGATTTAATTCTAATCCTTACCTTTACGTTAGTTTGTATACTTCTTGTTTATTATATAATTACGGTTGTTATTTTGATTGAAATTATTATGATGAATTTTGTATTGGTAGTTCTTCATTTAACAAGAAACCAGAAAAACCAGATGAACCAGAGTACCTATATTAGTATATATACTGATATTAGGTATATATATATGTGTACGTAGTTTATATATATTTTATCCTATATAGTATATGTCTAACTAACAACACAGAAAAATGAACAGCCGTAAGGCATCTCTTTTTGATGGTGACAGAAGAATATTTCAAGGCCTAATATGGTTGAGCGCGCGCGCGCAGTTAGCCGGATCACAGAGTTCTTGCGTATATATCTCGTCCACCATTACGTTATCCAGTGGTATAACCATTTGAATGGAGCTCATGACAGGTTTCCGTCAGTTACGATGTTGATATGTGATGCATCATAATAAAGGCATTGGTTACGCAAGTGTGCAAGCTACGACAGAATATCGCAATACAGACCAGACAGATTTTGATGACAATGGATGTTTTGAATGATAGAACAGGTATGTGACAGAAGCAAACCTGTTGGCCCTAAGAATACGCCCAAATGACGTTGTGCTTGCCTGTCGTCTCGAACTCCAGGCATGAGCATGGAACATTTGTATAGTACTAACATTTGCTTCAGGAATATCTGTATTAGAGACTGTATCACCAGACCTCGTAGAATTGATAGAAGCCATTAAACTGTAGACGAATTAAGGGTGAAAGAAAGGAACATGTTTCTATGAGAAAATGGGCAATAAAGACTGATCATCCAATTCTCAGCTTCCCACAATTAAAAGGCATTTCAGATTTGACATTAAAAGTTTGCTAACAAAGTAATGTCAGTAAATATAAGGCACACAAAATAGGTCGACAACTTGTTTCAAAATAAGAATGCCTGCTTCCTAAGAAAATAAGAACCAAGACAGCATATTTTCACCATAGAGCTGCATTCATTTCACTATCAGAAAAGACATTTTGACTTTGTAGGACAGCTTATTGTCATTTAGTGCCTTAAAATACTTTAAAACTCAACTTAAAATCCTATATTTTATCAGTTCTGTGATGAATATGATAATATAATATTGTTTCTATGAATCATACTCTTTGTGATTAAGAATTATGGTGTCACTATTTCCTGCTTAGGGTTTACTTTGCGTCTCTTAAGAATTTTTGTTGTGTCGTTTGTTATGTATTGGCCTGTTTCTTTGTGCAAGGGAAGTAAATTAGTGATTTTTATTTACTATAAATGGGATAAACCAGAATGCATAAAGATTCAATAGTACATTAGCTCACTCGAAGTTATTTTACCTTGATAGTACTTTAAAATGAAGAGTTATCTTACAATGTTATACCCCAAAAAAAAACCCAAAATTTAGAAAAAACCCAATAAATAATGAATAAAATAGAAAAGATTAGGGACTCTAAAATGAAGAGTATCAATTGACCTTGTAGCACCAGTGGATCACCTAGGTGTCGGAAGCTTCATTGCCATATTCGTGAGGAGCAAATGAGATTGTTCAGCCAAAACACAATTATCTTATCCCCACGCTGTTGTTACATTGGAAGCGTCCGGAGTAAGAAACTACAGCCCTGAATTTGTTTGGATTCAATCACATAAAGTGCCTGGAACATTAAAATTCAACAAAGGTAGTAAAGGACAGATCTCGAAAAGTATCAATAAACAATGGTAAGAAAGGAGAGAAAAGAATATGTGGCAAAGCTGTAAACCAGAGTCACGTTAGCACTGCTATTACATCGCACGGGAAAATGAGATAGGTAAAAGAAAAGTTTATCCTTCCATTGCAGATGAGTGTTTAATTGACATTCAGGTCATTGGTATGAAACCTGGAAATAGAATGGAACCATTAACTTTATGATTGCTAGAAATTTGAAGTTATTTTTGTTCCATTATGTGGTCATTGGCTTTTCCATTTTTAGATTATTGTCACTTCAACTTGGCGACCACATTTACAGCCCAACATTTGGAAAAAAATTACAATATGGAAATAAATAGTAATGAGGGTGAAAATAGGTAAAAATGGGAAACATTTTAATTTTAAATTTGACATACGATAGACAAATACTAGTGCTCAATAATGAGATTAACAAAAAAAATTAAATGTATACCTGGCAATATCCTAAAACAAACAAACTCTTTCACTAAGGGAATAAACAAAAACCAAAACCTTGCACATAATCTGCAAAAAACAGATGTCCATTTTCCCAGTTGGGGGTGAATAGCAAGCGGAAATATTTGAACTTTTCGCAATTAAGTACACATACCCACCATAACCAAAAATCATTCAACCCATAAAAAAATTATAGAAATATTTCAAATTATGACTAGTTGAAAATCAACGCGCATGCCAAACTAATAAAACAAAAACACTAGTAGAAGGTGGAAGCAATAAGAGACAAATCAATAACCAAGAAATAAGTGATGTTTCGATACTCAATAATTAAGAAAAAAACTGGAAATACTACAAATATTCTAATTTTAGGGAACTCAGAATCCAAATAATCTCAAGGATTCCAAAAATACACAGAGAAAAATAAGCAAAACTTGAAGGAAAACAGACATACTAAGTTACTGATAGTACCCAATCCTAACTGAAGAAAATTTAAAGGAAAGCAAAAGCTTCAATTTTTTAGGTGTACATTAATTTTATTCAACTATATATTAATAATGTTGTTTGTAATACTACTAATAACTATCTCTATTTATTGCATGTTGTATATATTTAGTATCCTCTCTAAATTA
Source organism: Ipomoea purpurea (assembly GCA_009835305.1). Classification (NCBI taxonomy): domain Eukaryota; kingdom Viridiplantae; phylum Streptophyta; class Magnoliopsida; order Solanales; family Convolvulaceae; genus Ipomoea; species Ipomoea purpurea. The sequence goes on from VALG01009171.1 coordinate 38,614, forward strand.
AGAACTTTCTGTATATTATTTATCTGTGACAATATCCTTGATGAAGAAATCGTATGTACTCTCTGTTCTTCAATTATTGGACAGACCGGATTAGAACTTTTCTGAACCGAACATACAACGGGCCTAAATGGTGATCATAGCGTTAGCTTGCACAAGAGGAGTCCCTTAGTGGAATCCAGCGCGAAAATGTTCCCTTTGCAATAAAAACATAGTTTTATTAAAGAAGATTATGGTTGAAGAAAATTACAATCGAAGTTGTTAAAAATACATAACGCACTCAGTCGGGCGTTGGATGGGATTGACTAGCGCGTAGGCTGTCAATGCGGCGGCGCCAAGGTTCACAAGCTAAAATATTGATTTGATATTTTTGCGAGTATGGGCGATCCTATTTTTTAGACTTCTAACACAAAGTATTTTAATGATTCATCCCCAGTTACAATATTAAATAGTTCAATAGCCCATAATAAGTCAACATCTAAACAACACAACGACCGTCTAATCATAACGCAGCATATGAAACAAAACAAACAAAATTAATTAATTAAAGCTGCCGCCATTATGGACGGAAACGCGTCCGCGAGAGGCGGCATGGCGACCGCGCCGGCCGGCGCCCCGTAGCCGCGGCGCGCCGCGCGGTCGCCCGCGCCGTGGGGGTAGCGCTGCTGGGCAGCGGCACGCGCGGCCCGGTCGCGTGGGTGCGCGCAACACTGCGCCGGGCTGACCGGGCGGCGATACGGACACGCAGCCCGCGGTCAGAAGAGATCAGTAATGTGGAATAAATAAATAGTATAAGCGAAGCCACCTTAGTTCGACCGTTATCTATTCTCTCTCGCGCAAATATTACTCACACATCTGGCAGCCATTACACGAGGAGTATGCTCTCCGTATAATCGCGGAGAGAATTACTTTAAGTCACTATCTGGAAAAAATAATATACATGATAAGTGGCAAGTATGGGTTGCTAAGTGACTACCCCTCTCAGCATATTTCTATAAGTAGTACGTTATTGAACCTAACAATGACGGATTAATTGCGTAGATGAGAATATCTATAGACCTTCATGGAAACCTCAATAACCAAAGTCGTGTGAGCCTTCAGTTAATGCCAGGGATACTACTGTAGCTACAAAAGTGTACTGACTTCAAGACGAATCGTTTGTACTGGCTAGTCTGTGTCCTTTTTCTTTCGTGCTAGATCTGTATGGAGTACTAAATATTCGTTCCTTTTTAATGCGTTTTGCATTGAAATACATAATTGACCATATGTATAGTGATTTATAACCAAGGTTTATTTCAGAACTTTGGACACATTAGTCAGGTGTGATGTCTTTCCTTAGGACTTTTCCAGCTGTGGGCTCTTTAATGGGAGGCTGTGGGAAGGCCACAAAGCTTACAGGGATTTACAGCCACCTAGCAGAATTCACCGGGGCCGCTAGTCTATCCAGTGAGCGAGTACACAATCTGAGTTCCAGCTTCGTACCAACTGCCTCAAGTAAAGACATGTCCCATCACGTTATTAAAAATAACAGCAAATTTGGTTCGCATGATAGGGACAGAATGGAATAGCATTCCCAAGAGGCCAAGAATAGGTATATTCCATTGTTGTTTAAAAGTTAAAACTTTTTATTTCTGAGAATAGTTATTCCCTTGCAAGCTTAAGGGCACTAAATTACTGTTATAGGATATTCTTGATGTTCTTAGGAATAGCCTAAATAAAATCTTTAAATCTTTATGATACCTAAATTATCCTTATTTAATTAAAACATAAAGTATTCTATTTCTATTTCCTTAAACCCACCAAACATTGTAATAGAATTCTTGAAATTTGTTCCTTCAATGAACCAAACAATGGAATAGGATGGTGATCTATTATTGATCTATTCCATTCTTTATGGAATAGGATTCCTATTTCCCTAATTTCATTCCATGAACCAATGTTGCTGTAAGGACTTTGCAAAATTAAAGAAAAGGTAATTTAGGCTTATTGAAAAAAAAAAGAAAAAAAAAAAAAGTCAACAAACCAGAAAAATGGCGAAACTGACTGTCGAACAATGTATTGACCATGGAGAAGGTTGGTGGAAGAGTGAACAACAGCCTGCTCTTCTTATAGTTCTCCTTCTCAGAAGGTATTCAGCAAGAAGAATTCTTTGTGCACTTGGACACCAAACCTCGGCAAAGATCACGTGAATTGCCGCAATAATCCCTCGCCTTCACCTAGAGTCCCAACCAATTGTGCCTCGTACAATTGGGGCCAGATAAGAAAGTTGAGATTGTGATGCGTTTCATCCTCTCTGACATAGGGTTTGCTGTAGGTTCAACAATATTTAACTCATTGGATTTGCACCAAAACCAGAAGTATAGATGATTTGGAGCATTAATGTATGTAAGATAAATATCCACAAAGAGATATAACCAGATGAAGATACAATATATGCAGGTGAGCAAATATTAGTAATGCTGATTAAAGCATAATATCAAGAAAACAATGTGTGCTAGGAACACAGTGAAACTAAAAAAAAGAAAAATAATCAAATTACAAAAGCAAAAAAGAAACGAGACAATAAATTATGGCACAAAGTGTGCAATTGCACAATAAGAACCAAACACATAACCCCGGAGGAGGACAAATTCAAAGAGATCTATCTGGTGCATTATACCAGCGAAGGGCACAAATATATTAGGGACAGCAATAAGATAGCTCAATTAATGTTTATATAGCCTACAACGTATAAGCTGATGTCTCGACAATGTAAAAAAAAAATTATCTATAAAGCGTAGTGCGCTAGTTTTTGACTAGGATTGTATCCCTCGTCGGCATAAGAACAGCATAACCCCCCAACTCTTCGTTTTTCTTCTTATGTCTTTAAAACATGAGTTCATTCTACCAGAATTCTTCCCAAAGGAAAATCGTAATCATGTACAAAAACAAATCAAACTAATGCATAACGAGAATTCACAAGCCACGTGTAATTTTAAATGTGGTGGTGCCACAACATGTCAAACCACATTGCTAGGTTTTCCTACCCTGCAACATTTCGCTCCTTATTGGACCTTATCCCAGAAGTGCGTTGAATACGCTAAGCGCCCACCGACCGCCTTAGCGTCTGAATTTAGGAGTGCGATGATTCTTCTCTCTCGGCGCCAATTGGTCGAGACCAAGTGTAGAGACGGCGAAGAACGTTATTACAAAGCGTCTGTGAGAGTGAATGAGACGACCCGCAGCTTGATTTCTCATGTCTGGCCACATGGGTGAATATCATTGCCAACAGGTTATTAGTCACCTCGCCTGAAAGGAACCAAAACAATATAAAGAAACGCATATTCAATGAATATTGCTTTTCATAAAGCGGTGGTCTAGTGTGAGTCGGTGCCAAGACTCCGCAGTCCGAATTCATACTCAGAGACTCAATATACCTTCTGCGCAAGAGAAAAACCGACTAAGGCAAAAAATCAGTCTTCCTGCGTGACGACTCACTGGAAGATAGTCACCTCCCGTTAAGCCTGCCTTATCCGCTCTCGAAATACAGTGATAAGCCTGAAATCAACTAAGAGTATGTCATTAGGTGCACTGAAGACGTTGTACATCAGAACCGCAAAGCAGTTAACCTCTCCCATATGTAATGCTTAGCGGAGACCAGAACTAGGATGTGAATAAGCATCTAAAGACTGTAGCGTGTGATTGCACATAGTAAAGTGGAATGATTCCCAGTTCTAAATATAACGGTATAGGGAAACAACCCAACGTATGTGTATTCGATGATTTGATGGAGAGTAATGGGAAATGGTTTAGAGAACTGGATAGGTATCGCTCTAGCAAAAGAAGTGAAACCGCTAAATCTCTATGTTTTCCCACACAACTATTAGAATTTAATACAATTATTTTACATGTAACTGTTCTTTTGTTCATTACCTTGAACAGAATTAATACCTCCATACCTAAAATTCAACCTGCGAGATGAGTTAGTATTACATCACCAGATAACCAACTAATTCTTCATTACCTAAAATGCATGAAATATTCTCCAGATTTATACATGTATAACGCAGTATAAAAAACAAACTTTTTTATTAGCTGACAAATTAAACAGCTCGCTAACACGCCCCTTTGTAGCATTGCCCCATTGATAGTCTCTATTCAAAATACATACAATGTATAACAAAGATATGATCCTCGCAAGAACAACATCATATGTTTATTACTACTGCTCTCACCCATAAAATTTTTCCAGGAAAAAGTAATTTGCTTAATGTTTAATCATTACAAAGTTTTACTCTTATAAAACTTCACTGACCGAAATTAGAAGCTTACTCCTACAAAAGCCAGAGTGTATGATACCTGGTTTCTAACTTTGATCATATTAGTCTCCTACCATTAATTAAACCAAAATAGAAAACTCTTCTTTAGTACCTTAAACATAGTTGAATCAGTCTGTATTACCACTCCAGAAGCGATCTATGTTCCACAAAAAGGAAGTTTAATGATGGTCAGTGCTATTTTAAAAGCCATTTAACTAAAAAATGTTTTCACATTTCATTCGAAAGATCAAGATAGTGCTTGGTATAGTCCTCGCGGCCCCAAGGGGTTCTCTCATCTAGCCGTTCCCCTCCCCCTCCATCATATTCGAACAGAGATAAAGTTTAGACATCAGTATAATTTGAACCTTTAAAAGAATTCATAAGTGCTTGGGGGTGTTACATATGGCATACCCGAGAGCAGAAGAAATTTGAGAGAGCGCATAGAAGACTTCTATTTTAACCCAACCCATCTTATATTAAGAAACCCTATTCATTCTTTGTCATATTATATTATGTATAGTATATATATTATATATTATATATAATATTATAGTTCATTTTTTAACCCGATTCAGATTGATTACACAACTTGGATCCCATGTTATACTAATTTTAGATGGAAGCAATGGGTCTTTTTGTCCTTAAGCACCTATATTTATTTACTTTTCCTTTCATTTATTTCCATGTTCTATAAAGAATTAGTAGGAGTTATTCAAATGCAGCTCTCTTTGATCAAATATTTCTCTCTCTCATCTCCTCTTCTCTCTCCTTCTTCTTCTCTCTCCTCTCTCTTTTCTTCTCTCTCTCTCTCTCTCTCGTCTTAGTAATTTCCTTTGGAATTTTACGTCGGTGTGTGCATGGGTGTGGAATGGTGTGTGCGTTGTACTATAACAGGGCTCGTACACCATGTCGTGCTGTTTTTTTTTCATAAAATTATGCGTTTTGGTATGTGCGTTTCGTGATACCAGGCATCTTCATTTTAGTTTGTGTTTTACTAGTATTCGGGCGTGTGCGAAACGTAGATATAGTATTGGGCTTGTTTTTTGTTTTTTTTCTTTAATTGTGGGGAATTTTATGATGGTGTGTGCGGGGTGTGGAATGGTGTGCTGCGGGTTTTCTGTAAGCAGGAGTGTACACCATGACAAACTATAAAACACACACACCAATTCCACACAACACGCACTACACCGCTGTAAAAATTTTCCATAAATTTAAAATTTCAGATGTACAAAATATAATTAATTATTACCATTGATAGGTCCCTAAATAATTTTAAGAATATCAATCCGCCATTAACATAATCATCCCTAGATATGAATGCTTAAGATTCCAATTGAATTATATCCATAATTAAAAATTATATGCTACAATTTACTATCTTAATCCTTTTGATTCAAAATATTTACTTCTTATTATTTACTTTCACCACCCTCTTAATATCTCAACCATTTATGAAAAATGAATCAAATGGGGATATTCATGAGATCTCAATGATCTTAATCTAGTTAGGGGATTGCACCCAGATTCAGAGCTATATATATAGTATATATATATAATATACTATATATTATAAATACTTAAATATATATATATATACTATACACACACAGAGCACACACACATTTATGAATGAGAAGTTTAGCAACCAAACTAGGGGTGTAATGAGCCGAAGCCGTTTCCGAGCGGGTCGGTCAACCGCTCGGGCTCGAGCATATACAGAGAACAGGCTCATTTATTATTCGAGCTCGAGCCGAGAGCATATATATTTACGCTGCGTGCTCCGACGAGCAGCTCGCGAGCCGTATAATAATATATAGTAGTAATATATTCATATTTATAAATAATAAAATGTATAATTAGAAATTTATAATTTTAAAGATTCAAAAACCGTTTAGAGTTCTATTATGAGAAGATTAAGGATTTCTAAATACCAAATATTTCTAAAATCCAAACCGCCACTACTCAGAGTCTCTTTCTCAGACTTCATCGACTGCAAGAAACTTCGTCAATTATAGAGAGCCATCGCTGCGGTCGCGTGTCGCCACTCCAGGCCCATTGAGAGTCTAGACCACCGTCGCAAGTACAGTGGTCCGCCGTTGCTCCAGGCCGCCGGCGCGGTAATTGCTCCATGCCACCAGAGTTCAACCCTCCAGGCCGCCGTCGCGACTCGTGAGTCCAGAGAGCCTACGCCGTCGGTAAGTGCTATTATTCATTTATTAATTATTATTATTATTCTTAATTAGTTAGTGCATTAAGCTAATACAGTAAGATTTGTTTAATGTTAAGATTCATCTATATGGTTTTAATGGCTACTTCTGGGTTCAAGTTTGTTTTTTTTTTTCTCCTTTTCTATGCATTCTGGGAATTTTGGAGTTCTTTTGCTGGGTGGCGGTTCATTCACAGATTTTATGATTGTATAAACTTTAAAGCAGTAAGTTTATGATTATATAAAGCAGTAATTATGATATACAATAAGCAGTAAAGCTATTTGAACACTTATCAATTTAAATTCTTACAAATTTAATTTAAATCATTAAGTTTATGATTGTATAAAATTTAGCAGTAAAGGAATATACTGATTATATAAAGCAATAAGTTTATGATTGTATAAACTATAAAGCAGTAAAGCAATATACTATAAAATATAATATTTGACATTTTAATACTTTTTAAGATATGAATATAAAATAGCATTGAAGCAGGATGGAGTGCATTATGCTAATACAATAATTATGCATACACACTATTACACAGTAAGCTAATATGCAAGTTGTAATTTCACCACCGAGGGAGGTCTTCCGCTTTCTGATGCTATATTTGGATGCATGAAAGAGTGGGGCATTGAAAAGAAAGTGTTTACAATTACAGTTGATAATGCTTCAAGTAGTGATTCTGCTATTAGGTGCATGAAGATACACTCCAAAGGTCAAGAAGTTTGGTTTGTGGGGGACGTTTGTTTCATGTTCGCTGTTGTGGCACACATCTTGAACTTGTGTGTTCAAGATGGGATTAGATGAGATTCAAGACATCAATTAGCGATGTAACACCCCCTTCGTTTCTTTCCTTTTTCTCTCCTTCGGTTTTGCTCCCGGCCCATCTAAGCCAGAAGCAGATCAGCAGCCTTCACCAGCCTCCCTCCCTTTTGTTCCCTTCGGCGTAACAGACGGCGGCGTGGCGGAGCTTCAAGTGGACCAGGTCCCGCCCGAGCAGTGGCGAAGAGCAGCGAACCGGCTACCTTCTCCCAACTTCCGGCAAGTCCAATAAGCAAGAAGAAGCGATGGTTGCGACCTTGTTTAGATTATACCCAATAGTCTAACTATATGAACCAGTAGTATACGAGAAACCTAACGCTCGTATGATAAGCGGAAGCTGTAGCCCTGTAGATCTCCAGCCATAGTTGAATGTTCCTGTTGTTTGCCTCTTAACGGTAGACCGTTAGCCATGGTTTGTTGCCTCAGCACCTGACTCAGAACTGCGATGGTGTATTGGTTCTACTGAGCAGCTCTGAGTACCGTAACCCTGGAATGTGGCTAACAACAACCATCTGTATCCCATCAATCCAGGATTAATATTAGGCACAGAGTCTGGTTGACTAACAACTACTAGTTATTAAGTCAACCAGACTACCTTAATAAGCCTAGTCAACTTGAAACCACTTAATTAAGCCCTAATATAGTAATATCCAATATATATTTAAGGGAAATCATTACATTTCCCACTTGGTGCAAAGTACTCAGCAAACGATCGGATGCCACACAAAGAACAAAACACACGAATCATAATGGATATGTCCTCTTATTTAATCAGAGTAGTAATCCATTATGGTCACAATGCATTTTAATTCTCCAACTTAGGTCCTTAATGAACAAACCCTATGTTTATTCTCGGTGCCTTAAGGGATGTTTCTCAAATACATAATGTGCACAACTGAAGGAGAAAACCATCCAAATTGTACAAAAGAGTACACTGTATGATCTCTAAAACTTTATAAGCATTCCTCTAAAGTAAAGATCTCTTCATGTTAGCATAATGCTGAACTATATCCATGACTTCTTTATAAAGTTAAATTTAGTACTATCTCTAATAGCTTAAGAGCTTGGAGTTCAACCACGTCTGTTACTACCACCTCATCCAAAAATAGCCAAAAGTAGTCAAGTCAAAGAAGCATTCCAAAAACTTAGACAATAAACCAAACGTTAAGTCCATAAATATTGGAATCTTAATCACATACACCATACACAACGCTTCCAAGTAACTTCAATGTCACTTTAAATGAACTGAACATAATGAGTCCTTACTTATATGTCCCACAAAATTGTTTTGAGCCTTACACACTGAAATGACCCAGGACAACTTTTGAAGAAACTAAAAGACTATTAATCACTGAAGAATTTATTTAAATGACAGTGCACCAACAAGTTAAATTGCTTTTGTTTTAATAAATTCCTTAATATTTTACAACATTTTCATATATATGTTGTAACAACCAAAAATGTTCAATAATCTTGAACATATGAATTTAAATATGAACCAAATACAAGATTAATAACTTGTGGAATCTTTTGGACTTATT
>VALG01009173.1:0-17909 GCA_009835305.1 Ipomoea purpurea
GACGAAATTTTAAATAGAGAAAATTTCAATTTTAGTCTTATGACTATAGGACTTATGATAATTTTAGCACCTAATTTTTAAAAGTGTCAATTGTTAATTTTTGTCAATTTTAGTCACTGCGGCTAAATTACTGGCCCAAATTTCACCAAAAAAATATTAATAAGTAAAATAATGAGGGTATTATAGTCATTTCACTCCTCTTTTCTTCTTCTCTGGCGAGACCATCTTTTCCGGCGATGGAACACCAAATCTAGAGCTCCACACCACATTTTGTTCTTTCTTTCCGTTCATCCACTTCCGATAAATGAATAATTTCATGGATTCGGTTTGGATGAACAAAAATGATTTGCCCTTTGCAACTTCATTAGACTTTTGGAATTTGTCTGTTTGTTTGTTAACTAAAGTTGATGGCGTGTTCACTGATGTGGAAGCATTCAAACGGACTAGAAACTGGTTTTAATTTGGCTGGAAGATTTCTTCATTATCTTCGGTGAGTGTTTATCAATAGATTTATTTCTCCCATCTGTTTTTAATATTGGTCCGATGAGCTTTGTGGGTTTCCAATAATGGCGCACTGGCCTCGTACGCACAAGCAGTTGGTATCGGTACCATGACTTCCTCAAGTTCGCCGGAGAGTTTTTCTCAGGCGACATGGTAGACTCGGCCGAAGAAGAAAAGAAGCGTGAAATGACTAAAATACCCTAAATTATTTCAACTATTAAAATTTTTTGGCAAAATTTGGGCGACAATTTGACCGGGGTGACCAAAATTGATATAAATTACATACTCAAAGTACTAAATTGACACTTTTGAAAGTTATGTGCGAAATTAACAAAGCACATATAGTCATATGACCAAAATTGAATTTTCTCTTTTAAATAATTCAAGGATCAAATTAGTTGAAATTGAAAACTAAGGAACTACATTAATAGTTAAAAAACAATTGAGGGATCAAAATAGTGATTTTTTTCACTATATCATTGAATGAATGATCTCATGATGAATTATCACATTTTCTTCTACCAAAAAAAAAAAAAAGAATTATCACATTTTCTTCTTTCATAAGAAAAAAATTATTTAGTGTGATTACATTATTACAAATGAATGACATGACATTAAATGATTTAAAATATATAGAGTAACATAATATCTCAACTAGGTTTTTTCCCCCAAATTATGGTACTTTGAAAGGCTATTTACAAAAGCAAAATTGTTTTAAACTTATTTTTCAAAATAAAGCCACTTTTAAAAAGTACTCTACTTTAAAAAAATAAAAAATAAAAAAATCAAACGGACAAAAAATTTGTGTGAGACTGCCTCACGAATCCTTGTTCGTGAGATGGGTGAAAAATGTAATACTAATCAGAAATAAAATGTTTGTTACTTAGAAAGAAAGTTTAAGATGAAAAACATAATACTTTAACATTTTGATCTAAATGTATTAAATTTTTATTCATAACTATTACACTTTCTATTATAAGTATTACATTTTTAAGTATAAATATTACATTTTCATCTACACCCAACCTGTCTCATGGATGGATCTTACAGGAGAGTCATTCTATTATGTATTGTGATGTAGGTAACCCATTTTAGTTGTGGTGGCTTTGCAATGGGAATTCGGTTCAACCACACTATGATGGATGGCCAAGGGTTCATTCAATTTATAAATGCGGTGAGTGAATTGGCAAAGGGTGCTTCTGTTCCTTCAACACTTCCGATTTGGGAGAGAGGCCTCTTGACTGCAAGGCCAACCCCCAACCATCACCTGCGAACACAACGAGTTCAAGGATTTCGAGTTATCCAAGACTACAAGGTGGTGGGACTTCGAAAAATTGTTGCGTACCACCAAAGTCATCAACTTACAAAAGCTGGCGAGTGACCCTTGTGTGTTTTTTAGCAAACATATATGTCACTCCCTGTTGGTCAAACGTTCATTCACTTTTGGGTCAAGAGAGCTGCAAGGCGATCAAGGACCAATGCCCTTCAAGTACCACATTCGAGGCACTTTGTGCGTGCTTATGGAAATGTCGTACCATTGCTCTCCGACCAGACCCTAATTCAACGATGCTATTGACAATTGCTGTGAATATACGAGAAAGATTGAAGGACCCCAAACTGCCCGTTGGATACTATGGTAATGCAGTAGTGTCGACAGCGGCGGTAACCACAGCCGAATTGTTGTGTTCAAATCCGATATCATACGCAGCCAAGTTGATTAGGGAGGCTAAAAATAGTGTTAACGACGATTATATTAAATCGATTATAGATCTTATGGTGACTAAGGGCAGACCAAGGGGGGCTTATACTAAGGAACTTCTTAATAACAGACAATTCAAGATTTGGATATGACGAGGTGGATTTTGGATGGGGTAAGCCTGTATGTGGTGGCATTTATGGTGTTATTTATGGAGTTGGGTTCTTGGTACCTCATAAAAGGATGGAAGACACAAAATGGTAAACTGGTGGCGTTAGCTTTGCCTCCAATAATTATGGAAAATTTCAAAGTGAGCTTAGGAAGATGACTCGACCACAAAACTGATTTTTCCTATCTATATATGTAATGAGAGGGAGTAAACGTTATGTTTCCTATTTCCATCTAAATTGTTTGGATCTTCTGCTTTGATGTTGTAGTTTCAGTATTTCTTTATTATGAATAAACTACTTTATGCCCAAGGAGTAGATTTGCATTAAAGAATTGTGTAAGGAGTGGATGAACTCGTCGGAGCTTTTGCGTGCGGTTCAGTCTTTCAGAGAGTACATAAAATGTTAAGTCATTATTACATTTAAGTGAGCTTTAACAAAACTTATAACACTAACAATCTCCCTCTTTGGCTGCTATTTGACAAAACACAAAGACGAACAAATATATAAAAACTAAATCTTATGCAATTGAAAAAATAAAAACTAAAAAACGCTCACTGTATAAGTAGATAGAAATATTCTAAAACTGAAAATCCAATTCAAGATAAGAAATTATTACAAGGTGAATTTTCAAAATTTCGAATTGTACAGTGTACTTTAATCAACCAACAGATGATCAAACATAACAAGATCATCTAAACAACAAACTTAAGCTTTGCACAAAAAAATAATAATTAAAAAAGCCTTCTTCTCAAATAATAATAATAATAATAATAATAATAATAATAATAATAAACAATTTTTCTTCGAGGCATCTTCCAACTATTAGGACTCTATGTCTTCCTTGTCCGAGGAGATAATACACCTTGTTGTAGGTTGCCGGACGTCAAGGGAGGTTTGGGAGTCGGTGGAGCGTGCGCTAAGAAGGCATAATATGATTAGTTTGTGATATAGACTAGTTCCTCCAAGATTGTAGGAATAGAATGAGTCTATTAACAACTCATAAACTTAGGTGGTTCTGTTGTATTCTTAGTTATTTAAGCCTCTTTTGTCTATTGGTGAAATGCATCGTCCGTTCTATTTCTATATGGTATCAGAGCCATACTCTAGCGAGAATAAATATTTTTTGTTATTCCCCATGGCTTCTTCCTCAGACACCCATATCATCCAACTCAATGTTCCCACAAATTTTCCCATCCGATTAACATCCTCCAACTTCCAAGCCCGTATGCTGCACATCTTCTCAGACAGATTCAAGCCCTGCGACAAGGTGATTCTTCGATGTCGGATTATATTGGGCGTGCTCAGGCCAGGTGCATAATAAAAAAACTATCTTTCTTCGAGGCATCTTCCTACAACCAGCATTGCTTAAAGTGAATCATTGTTATATATATGTATTAATTTTTAGTATACTTAATATTTATTTTTAGTGTATTATTATAAGTTTTATAAAGTTATTTTTAGTATACTACTTAAAAAATAAACTTTTAATATATTAAAAAATAAATTTTTAGTATATTAAAAATGAACATTTATCAGTGATCCACTTTAGAATCTAGATATATATGGTCCACAATATAATTTACCCCTGTATATTGCTTTATATAACCTAATCTATGACATAATTACGGTTAGATGTTTGAATGGGCCGGAACCATGTGGATGAACTCATCAAAGCTTTTGCGGTTGCAATAGTTATGTTGTGCATCCATGGTGCACATGGTTGCAAAACGACGTCGTTTTGACTAAAAACACGCGTCCCATTTTAAAAAAAAAATCAGTTTCGATTCCCCTCAACAACATTATGTTGTTCATTGATTGTGGATATTTAGTTCATTGATTGTGGATATTTAGTTCATTCATTGTGGATATTTAGTTCATTATTCATGGTGGATATTTAGTTCATTCATTTTGTATTTTGTGTTATTCATTCACCGTGGATATATAATTATAAATTTGTGGATAACTGGATATATAGTTATTAATTTGTGGTTATATAGTTCAAATTATGCACAAAAAATGCTATTATCGGGAATCGAACCTGAATTTTTTATTTTAAGTGGGACGCGCGTTTTTAGTCAAAACGACGTCGTTTTTGTAACCGTGTGCACCATGCACAACATAATTTGCGTTGCAGTTGAGTTCAAACGATAAATTATATCATGGATCAAGATCTATTTTGTATTGTAGGTTCTGGTGCAAAATAACTTTCTGATTATGTGTGTGCAGTTGACATATTTTGTATTGCAGTTTATAGTTTATGTGCCTGCAAATAAATTGAAAACACATAACATGTTAACTATAAACATATAACATGGTAATTAGAGACACATAATATCTTAACTGCAGACACATAATATGTTAATTGTAAATAAATTGAACACATATAACATATTATAACATATATATTATGTGTGCAATTACCATTTTGTATTTTTAGTTAACATGTTATGTGTTTTAATTAGTTAACATATTATTTGCTTTCAATTTATTTATAGCATATAAACTCTTAACTAATGATACAAAATATATCAATTGTTAACACATAATTTTTGAACCAAACTCCACAATGCAAGATGAACGTGTTCCATAGTTTAAGAGCATCCACAATAAGGGGATAACTGTGGGATAATGTAAGATGCTTTCTCTTGAGTGGGGTTAATAACTAGTGTGTGAAAGAAATAATGAGGGGAAGAATTGGCTTGCAAGGGCGGGGGAGAATGGGAAAAAAAAGGGACCGTACCACACGCTGTGCATGTTTGGCGCACCGCATGGCCACAGCCGGGCGTCGAGCGCCTGACATTCACTTTTTTAAAAAAAAAATTTTTTAATTAAAAAATCAGTCCTTTTTTTTTTTTTTTGTTTTTTTTGCTCTCCTCTCATATTCTCTTTTCTAATCAATCTTATAATCTCCCTCTAATATACTCAACTGATAAGGATGCTCTAACAATGGTTGTTCTGACCGTGAGATTTACATAACATTCAGAGTGTACATAAATGTCATGTCATTAATTATTACAATTCAGTGAGCTTTAAATGCTTCGACCAAAAAAAAATGTGAGCTTTAAATGAGCTTACCTAATTTTGGTACGGGCATTTTCAATAGTGAAAATTTTGGTATATTTTTTGAAAATTTTTTGTAAGTGTGATTAGGAAAGAAAAATTAGATAAAATAAATATGGAGAAAAAAAAAACAAAACAAAAGCTGAATTTAAAAAAAAAAAAAAACCAGTCAAAGCTTTAATTAACGTGCCCGTGCATACAGTCTGGGCGCTAATTGGACTTCACGCAGCTTTGGCAGTATGGCTGCAAGTCTTTCTTGAGTTCCATTACATAAACTCCAAAAATTCTACTTCTTTATTTATACTCCCTGAGATGACAAACAATGATTGGTTATTTTCATCATGTGTGTTCATTGAAAAGTGTCTACATCAAAAGCATGTGGTAAGGAGTACAAGTTTAGAGTTTAAAATGAGAGTACACCCAAGTATTTTCCTTCTTTTTTTTTTTTTTGAAACCAACATGACTTTCATTAACATAAATCAGAAACCAACACATTACAAATGATTAGGAGGAGGGTTATGGAACCACTCCGAACAATCAGACAAAGAACAAGACAGCCTAGCTAACTCATGAGCTGCCTGGGTTCGCTGATTTTGGCAAACGAAACAAACACATTACAGAAATCATTTAAGTTCTTGATTAATTATGGTGTATTATTGGGGCTAATTTTCCAATTTTCTCAAGTTGGTGTCTAGGTATGTTGGTGAGTTATGGAATGAAAGCAGAATTTGATAGGAATGAGTGTGGCGGGCGAACCAAATCATATCACCTTTTAATTGTGTCAAAGAAAAGACTCAAGAAGGAGATGAATTAGTTGTTGATAGGTAGTAGCTACCCCAACCAAAATATTTGCTGGAGATTCTTGCGATAGTTTTGTTGTTCTTATATGAAATTTTGCATCCATAGCTTGTTATCTTGTCTTGTTTATTATGTTAGCTTATTCTAACATTATTACAACCACCCCCCAATTCACCTTAGTAAATTTCTAAAAATAATTGAATTTGAATAATATATGGTATTAAATTATAGATTAGCTAGTATGTTAGTGTAGTGCCAATCATAATGTTGCCTCCAGTGTAGATGAGTGGATAGTGCTACCAGTCGTTTGGTGGGTAGATTTTGAATCTAATCAAAGATATATGAAAAAAAAAATGAAAGTATGAAATCTGACCTTCGTTGTGAGTACTAGAACAGATATATTTAGGATTTGTAAATCAGTTGATGCATATCTTACCAATTTACTTGTTGATCTGTCTTCACGTAATAATACGTTATACTTTTTATGGGATAATTTGCAAGGATGCCATTTAATCACAAAGGTAGAGGATGTAGAAACGTGTTCCCAAGAGTATTCATATTAAGAGATTCATGGTTGAATCTCTTGTTGCTTCAGTTAATCGTCTTCTCGTAGGGCCTCATATCGACGTTCATCAAATCAAGCATCTTTCATTAATGCTGAAGGTGAACCCTTACCCATTACCTTTCGAGTCTTTGTAAAGGCCTTCTTACACCCGGATTTGTAAGTTGTACTTTTAAACACCAATCCACATTTAATAAGCCACCAACTCTCTAAAACAATTTCTATATAGTATATGATTGAGGGTTCATTTTAAAAACTTCTTATATTTTTAGTTCAAATACAATTATTAATTGTTGTATAAATTCAAACCAGAACTTCAAAATTTTTTTTTCTTCAAAAATTGTTAATGAATCATTAGTTCCCATAAAAAAGCAGCCAGCTAATCATTGACAATTATGATTATATTAGAAATTAAAATTACCAATTAGAGAAGCTAGATTGCTGAGATTAGTGTGTGGAGGTCTTATTAAGCATAAGATCTAAGTGGTGCTGCTGTTCGAAAGCAGGCATAATTTATATATCGTCAAAGTCGTTCACTTTGTTTACCAAGTTAAGCATATCAAGAACTTCATATAATTATTCCAAGATGTGGATGAATATGTGACACTCGAAAATAAAGGTCGGTTAACAGTCTGAAACACCTCCGGTAATGTCTTCATTGTAAATTACGGTAGGATTGATATGAATTGAGTGACAGTGTTGGGTATTCATATAGGTTCACATATATACCTTTTAAATTCAATATTCTCTGGATACAGCTCGCCGGAATCTATCTTATCTCCCTCACAGGGTGTCCTAAATGTACATTCAAAATTGTATTCGAGAACCGTGTTCAACCTATTAGTCAATTTATGCAAGTATGAACCATCTCGATTATTGATGTTATGAACTGTACTCTAATAAGAATATTATGTTAAATAGTGCTTTCAAAGAGATTAAATGTACAGTATATAGATTTAGCATAATTTTAAAATTTATGGGTAGTTATCTCTGATCTGCTAAAATGCGAGAAAAAAAGGCACTATCATAATGTCAAAGTCTCCTCACATTATTGTACAGGCTTACAATTAAAATTGTTTTAATATATAAAATTCAAAATTTAATTTGTTATAATCAGATGTTAATAGATGCACATATGAGCACTCTAGGATAGTATGTGATGAACATCAGTCTAGCAGCTTCAGTATTTATTATTTTTTAATTATATATGAATTGTACAATTATTTATTATATATTGTAAGTTTTAATTAAAATATAAATAACAGTTGCTACAGATTATGAGTTATATAATGAATAATAATAGATACAGAAGTTATGAGAGTTTAAATTGAAAATGATAAAATAATATAAAAATCATATTCAACCGGTTATTGCAATACGTGAGAATATAAAATTTTTTTATTGAATACAATATTATCTCTATGATTGTGCACTCTCGAAATACTCAATGTCGTTAAAAATGTACATATTTATATTTATTAAGAGAGAAGGAAAACACACAATGTTGACTTTTTAAGCAACTGTAAACATACCCTGTCGTTACAGATTTGCTATAAATCCAGGAATATGTAGGGATCAGTCGCATTAAATAGGATAGAATTACTAATTTAGCTCAAAGAAATTTGTGCTATAGAGTAGCGACTTCAGAGTCAGAACTCGCACGTAATGTAGCTATAATTACTTAATCATACGTAATATAATTGATCTATTGGCCTTATAAGTATTATTAAAAAAAATTTAGAGATTGAGGGCTCTATCTGCGGTTTTGGGCTTAAATCCTCATTTGGATAGGAAGCAAATATTTTTATAATCGCTGTATCCAAAGTATATGTAATTTTAGTCGGCAGGCGGAAGTTGTGTACGAGAAGCGTGGTCGTCATTAGGATGTACACGACTACATTTCGGCATATTTATAGTTAGATTATTCCAAATTGATTATTCATCGTGGATTTATATCCTTCCACATGCTTGTCGGGTCTGGATATATATTCAGTGTGGTAGGCTACTGTAGAAGTTGGGGATATTCGAGACTTTATGGTCAAAGTTATAGTGATGAATTATTCCTCTTTGTCTTCTTTTCTTTCAAGGAAATTATCTACTGAACGGTGGGAGTTCTTATTAAATTATCCTTCTATTGGGAAAGTTGAAGGTAAGAGGGGAAAATAATGGCTTTGGGTGCAACTCACTTGGGTCCTTTTTATCAAGTTGCTTGGACGACTTAGTTGGTTTATCTTTTGTGGTTCTTTAATAACTAGGGTTACGAGGTTTGTGGAAAAATGTTACAATATAATCAAGCACATTTAATTCATTATATCACAAGGCACAACATTCTGCATTATACATGTTTTTGGTACAAATCTTATAATGTACATAAGAAGACTATAGAGTCTGCATTATTTTGATCTAAGGTCTTGGAAAACTCACTAGAAGGGATATGATGATTGAAATTCTCCACGCTGATGCAGAAGGATCAAGATTCAGAAGGATTAAATAGTCGACGCAAGTCTCACCAAAAAAAAAAAAAGTCCAGTTTGTAAGGCTGGGGACTTACTCACTTGCTATGATGCGGTGAAGAACTCTTTTTTACAAGAAGATTTGAACCCAAAATTTCTTATTGAGCATTAAATATGTCACTGAACTTCAAAGATTTTTCACTAAGTGACAAAGAACTTCATCGTCCAAACGGTTGAAACGAACGATTCCCCTTGCAGGAATATTGAGTCGGTTCATGGTACCCAATATTCTCGACGGCGCCAACCGTCTTGAACAGCCGCCGTTTATTAACCTCCTCCACCAGTGTCCGGTGCAACAGTTGGCTACGAAGATCCACCATCGACCGAACTTTAGTCATCTTTGGCCGCTGATGATTCGACCCACAACAACCGTTCTTCTTATTGCTCCTGCTTCTTTCTGGGCACAACCTCGTACCCGTGTTTGTCTTTTGAATCAACAAAGATTCCCTACCCCCAATGGACCTCAAATCACCTTCGCTTTCGGTAGCCCAACACAAGTTCGAGCAGTCGTACGAGTTCATTGAGCTTCGCGAACTCGTATCATCATCTGTGACAAGTCAAATTCGATTCTTAGATTAACTTTTAGTCAAGACAGAACACAGAACATGTTAAATGAAAAATGAACGTACTTTGAAGCCAATCATGGTTTAGTTTTTCAAGGAGGTCTGGGAGAGAGGCCTGGGAAGAAGACTGCGAGGAGAGGGAATAAAAGGGGTGGCGAGTAGTGCTAATTCCTATGTGTTGTCGTCATCATCATCATCATCATCATCAATGTAGTTGAAGCTATGCTGTTTCTGATACTGAGTTGATCTCCAGGTTGGAACTAATGCAGAAATCTCCTCATCAATCATCTCTGCAATATCCAGAGGCATCCAATCTGTTATCTCCAATTCCTTCACCATTTCCGTGGCCACCTCCAATGCAGTGTCACTAGTGATGTCAAAAGGGAAAAATATGTTCCTAGCTTTCCCTGCAATGCCAACCAAATCATAAAAATCAATGCTAACATTAGAAAGTTGGTTAGGGTACATTGTTCACTTGGTACTATAAGTTGCCATTAAGTTCGACTCTAAACAAAAGTTCTGGTTTATCATTCTTTACTGGTTAGGGTCACTGGGTAAACACCCCTCAGATAGTTGGGGGGTTCCAGATAAGGTTACAAGACAAAGTTTACCCAGTGTACAGTATTGAGTAACTGTGGGTTTCTGGTTTGGGTTAGAAGGTGAAATTTGCCCCCTGGACTAATAGTTGCAGGTTTCTCTGGTCACTCAAAAAATAAAGGAAGGTGGAGCAGTATGTACCATCCTTATCAGAGATTTGTACTCTGAGGAAGATGGTATCATCTTCAGGATTCAATGTCCCAGTGATGGTCATATCTGAGCTTTTAGCTTGTTGGTCAACAAAACATGGTTCAACTTCAAGCAATTTTCCATTGGGAATCAATTTCTGGATGTGAGTTTCGCAGATTCATCATCTTCTTCATCAGCAGCAAGAAATGGATCCATCAGCAACTCGTGAGCGGATGGGCGTTTGGAAGCAGGCTCCAAGCATCTTCCCACGAATCTTTGAGCCTCAGCATTGTCAATCCGATAAAATGCGGCAGGGAGCTTTCCCTGTGACAAACAATTAATGTGTATACGTTAATGTTAATTTACAGAACTTTTTAAGGATGAAGGTATGCATGCATGCATGAGCTTACAGATGTGACTTTCTTGTATATTTGAGCAGGATTTGTGCACTCGCTGTATGGATATTCAGAAGTGAGCATCTTCCAATACACACCATGCCAAAGGAGTATATGTCAACCAGCTCATCGTACTCCTCCTCGTACAACTCCGGTGCCATGAATTCAGGGTGTACCTATGACCACTATGGGCATGGGATCCACGGACATGGCCGCTAAGCCCAAATCGCCGATCTTGACTTGGCCGAGATGCCCATTCACGAAAATGTTATCACACTTGAGATCGCGGTTGGATTACAGGGGGATCATGGCTGTGCAAATACGCAAGACCTTCAAGGATTTGGCGCACCCAGTTCTTGATTGCTCGAATGTTCACTGTCTTGTACCTCTGCCTGTACCTGTTTCAAACACAACCCAAACCCACGATTATAACCGTATTATCTCCGGCCGAAAGCGTGATTCGAGATGGATGATCATATCCATGAATGAATTGTTTATTACTCTCTGAGCGTGCCGGAAGTGAACAACTCGGTGATGAAGTTGAACGTCCGGCGATCGGTGGTCGATCCAGGATGCGTGGAATCGCATTATGGAGCTGTGATCAAGGTCCTTGAGGAGGAGGACTTCGGAGTATAGCCTCTGCAGCTCTTCCGGTGACCGGAAAAATTGTTCAGCTTGATCTGGTTCCAGGCAACCTCCATTCCTAGGACTTATCAAATGCTCTGTAAACTGTCTTTATTGCTCCTTTACCCAGGATGTCCCTGAACTGCATTCAACCATCGAAACATCAAAATTCAAAACTTAGGTTCTCCATAATTAACAGACTCAAACCAATAAAAATCACTAGATCAAAAGTTAAAGCTTAAAACTTGTGATTATCAAACTAACTGTTTGACCAACTTGGGTGACAAATTATATTCAAGAATCTAAATTCAAAACTCCATTTAACTACTACTTATGGAGGTGTTTGGTAAATAGCTGTTAGCTAGGTATTGAGTTTAATTTAACTAGTTGATACATTAGCTGATTGTAGAAAAATGTTTTAGTAAATTAGTTGTTAGCTGTTCCTTAACTGATTACATACCAAATGACTTTTTTAAAAAGCAGATCTAAAAAGTTACTTTGAACAGCTTTTTGAATTTAACATTTTGAAATAATAAGTTATTACAAAAAATTAATTAATTAAACACGTATTGATTGTTTAAGCAAATCAAATAACAATAGTGGTCAAATAAGTTAAAATTGGTTAACTATTTATCAAGATAGAGGTTATATTTTTTTTATCATCGAGGTGTGGGGCCAATACTACAATGTTTGACAAAAACTGTGAATAACTGCAAGGAACAGTTAAGGCCATAATAAGTCGACAAGTAGTAGTGCCATCCAGGAAAATCAGTTTCAATTCGCCAATAATGGAAAACTTTTTTTAATTATTATACTATTTCTTCATAATATTTATCAATTTAACAAATTCATTTTTAAAAAGTCAACTCTTGGAGTTCAACAAACCTCAACGAAATACATGCATATATGGTGTCCGGGTGCCAACACTTCTACCATGCCTCCTAATTTAAGTCAACGCAGCATATTGGTCCCCCCTATCCACACGTGTTAAAATATAGATTTGGTGTGCTCAGCGCCTCAGCCTAAGGACATATTATCTTAAAATAGTCCAAAATCTTGAGATCAAACTATATTGGTTTATAACTTTAATATTAATATTATCTATTATCTACCACGATAACATGCACTAGAAAAGAAAGATAGAGGTGGCCACGAATTTCCGATCAACAACTTTAAATTAAAAAAGACTGACTTAAAATTAAATTTATAGACCACTAAATAATATAATATACGCGTTTTGAATATCAAAGTGTTTCTCACACTACAAGAAAATAACAAAATACCAGTTGCAGATTAATAAATACCTACAAAATGTTATAGTTTATGTCCAATCGGGGAGTTTCGAAAAGAAAGTGATTTTTTGAGAAGTATTGTCTAATATGATTCTTCGAATATAAAGTCACAAATTTAATCATCAACGAACTTTATGGTGTATTGAAAACTATATATATTACCTAAAAAACAAAAGAACTTTAGGTAATTTAATAAGACGTGATGAATTCAATCCCAACACTCAAAGGTTTTTTTATTATTATTTTTTTTTTTTAACAAACAAACAAACAAAAAAACTATAGATTATATTCTTTATAATTTTGACCCATCTCTTAAAAGGCAAATTTGGCTCCTCCTCACATGAAAAGGCATTAAATTCTTAAATACATGCATGCTACTAATATAATCCATGACAAATTTCAACCTAGACTAGAAACATATAATTATTAATGATTTAAAAAATTATGATAGTTAGTACTAATAATAGAGCAAATTAAAAACTTACACGTCCATAGCGTTCCGATGGATCCATCTCCACATATTCCAGCTTGGTGGCTCCGCCGCCGAGGATATCATTTAGACGCCGGTTTTGTGCATGGTGATGAAACACACACAACACTATCAAACTGTGTGTATATATATAAACCTTAATTCCTCAAAAAGCTTGGTTATTATATTGCACTACTACTAGTTGTTGTGTATATATGTATGTTTTTAATTTCCTAGTTTTTGAAAGCTGAATATTATGGAAGAGGGTGCCTAAAAAATCCGAGGTTTCCCCTCGTGATTCTCGTATGAAAAAACACCAAACAAAAGCCAGAAGAGCCTCGAGTAATCGATCCTAAGCATGATCCAGCCCATCCCTATAACTCCACGCGAAAACTCGTCGTAGACTGTACCAGAAGGATTCATCTGACTTCAACAACGTTTGCGTGTGTGCGTGTATATATATATGTGTGCAGGAGATATATGTATCTATAGAAGCAAGGAGTGGGGAAGAAAGAGAAGCAATAAAATCTGAAGAATATTCTTTATGAGTTGTGATTTGCAGGGATGAATGAAGTGGAGCCACTAAAAGTGGGGGAATTGAGAGGAAACGATGTGGGAAATTCTGAATTTGAAGAATCTACAGCAACGTCGTCTTGGGATCACCAGCACCATTGTTTGTGGTTGAATATCGCAGATAAGTCCAAGCAGATTCTTGAATTATTGAAGGAGAGAGAGATTAGATTGATGGAAAACTGTTGGCTTTTTGGAGATCAAAATAGGATGGGACTTTTGGTGAGAGGAAGAGGTTTAATAATGGAAGGGAGCATGGAAAGATGTATGGTATTATTGTTGTTGTTATTATTGTGTGTATGTGCTATTGTTCAATGCATGCATCATTCATTCATATATGGCCGTCCCGGGTTCCCGTTGGCCATTGTTAAATAGTAAACTAGCTGACTTAGGGATAGTGACCCGACTTCCTTATTGATCTAATTTCATACAATATGAATACAAATATAATATATATGTTAGAAAAAATTAACAATTACATTGAAATTTTATTGTCTAAAATTATAAACTTGGGTCATTGAATACAAATTGACTTATAAGAATTGAGTACGGTTCTCATCTATAATGACTTAAATCGTGATTTAGTCGATGTCCTATTCAGTATGCTGTCCATGCGCTAGTTGGATGGAATCGAATTTTATATGTGCACCCTATGTCTTTTGGATTGCACCAAAGGGCTTGCAAGTTGCAACCTCAATTGGTGCCCTAGAAACTTAACTTGTGGGAGTAACTAGTTTTATCACGATTGAGCTTCATGTCGATCTTTTGGGCTGCACTAAGCTAGGGGTTTGCAAATTGCGACCTTAATTGCCTCAGAACCTTAGCTTGTGGGAGTAGCTTTAATAGAATTGAGCTTCATTTATTTTGGATTGCATCATGGGGCTTGCAAGTTGCGACCTCAATTACTTAAGAATCTTAGCTTGTGGGAGTAGCTTTATTATCACGGTTGAGCTTCATGTCTTTTGAACTGCACCAAGGGGCTTGCAAGTTGTGACCTCAATTGCATGCCGAGAACCATAGCTTGTGAGAGTAGCTTTATCATCACAGTTGACTTTCATGTCTTTTGGACTGCACCAAGGAGCTTGCAAGTTGGGACCTCAGTTGTCCAAGAACCTATAGCTTGCATTGTGTGGGATCGGAGTAGCTTTATCAAGGTTTTATTTAGAGCCAAGGGGTACACTATGTATTAATATAGAGTGTTTTTTTTCATTTTTATTCTATGATATGCTAATAATATAGCTATACTGATTATAAGTGAATTTATCAAAGATATAAATACTCTTAATAAAATGCGTCTGATACATTTTAGTAAATTACTTTTTCTCATATCGCATCTAGAGGTATTGAAAACATCTATAAAAGGCCTGATTTTATAGTGATTCTATAGACTTAAACGTGTGCCGTTCCCGAGTTGAGTTAATACGCTTTAATGTAAACTTCGACAGCTCCTAGTTGGAGTTTTGATTGCTTAAGGTGCGATTATATTTGATGCAATAAGCAATAGAATACTATATAGGTCGGTGAATGGTTTGGTGTGGATTAAGGTGTGTAGAGTGTTGAGACTAGCTCTATATAGACTAGTCCAAGAGATAGGAGCGTATTATACTATACTTAAATTCCAAACTTTTTAAAAAAATTGAATTGTATTTATACTAATGCAAACTCACATTGAAAAAAAAAAAAAAAAATAGGCTATCCAAACGCGCATCTTTCCAATTCCATTTCAACCTACTCAAATGGATACATTTCAAAAATTAATTTTCCATTCATGCACCTCTTATTCGTTTTGAGCGTATAATATATTAAGTTATATGATACTACTTCTACTTTCAACTTTTACTCCCTCTTACAAAATTTTGATGTTGACATTTTTCAATGGAACTAATAGGATGAAGATAACTAATAACCAATATAATTGTCAAATCAAGGAGTAAAAGTGTGAAAGTACATGCAGTAGAACTCTATTAAATTTACCACCTCAACTAGGAGAATCCAAATCACTTTGACTCAAATCAAATCCGTAGTGAACCCCACTAAAAATTATTCCACACAATAATGGTCATGATTGTAAAGTCAATTTTAACTAGATTTTTCCAATAATTGATAACTTAAGGTGCGACTGATATTTGTGCTTTTTTGTCCTTTCGTAGCTTAATTATGTAGCGTGTTGTAGTTTATAAAAGCATAATGAAATATTATAGATATCACGATTAAGTGTCAATGATAGTTGTTGACAAATCTTAATAAGGTTTCGGTAATAACAACAGTTGAGAGTGTTAGAATACTTAAACCCGTTAGTGAATACAGCTTCAAGGTTTTTTAAGAATTAGTTTGATCAATTAATATAATGCTTAATTGAATGGCTATTAGGTCCGTAGAGGTTGTGCTTAATGTGTGTTTGGGGTTTTATGGGCTTAATGTGCCATTTGCGTTTGTGTTTAATGTGAAAGTCCAATTTTATTAAAATCTTAAGTGTGTGTTTGTGTTTAATGTGCTTTGTTCTGTGCTTCAGGTGCGTGGTTTTAATGTACCTTATGTGTTCTTAAGTGCTTTGTTTTTTGTGTGGCCCTTTAAGGTGCGTTGTGATTTGGTATAACTTAAGGGGATGCGCCATTGTTATGTTTAAGCGTGTGTCCAGTCCAAAAAAGCACAACCGCGCGGGAAACATCACCGCGCACCTGAACTCTTTCCATATATAATATACATATAATTATATTTAAAGGGTCGCTACAAGGGGTTATGAAAAATTAATATTAATACATCCATATCTTTTCATATTGAGTAGTTATAGAAAATATAAAAAATGTTCCAAGTTTTTTTTAATCGCATAATGGAACTATTTATTCCCTAACTATATTAATAAAATAATTTAAAAAAACGCTCTATAAAAATGTGGTCATTAAGATACATTTATGAGATGTGGTCTGTAAATAGGGATCGTTTGAATCTAAATAGTTTAATCTAAAGGCCATAGTGGTATTCTGAGTATATTTATCACGCGTTTATTTTAGTAAGTGGTAGGGGTGTTATCGGTAATTAATCAATGTGACCATATATGGTATTTATAAGCTATGGGTACGGGTTCCATAGAATATAAAACAACAGTGTTGACATATACCATATAATAACACAAAGGGTAGGCTCCTCACATGTGGGCCTAATGTTGATTTGGTAGTAGGGTCATAAATGGTAAATTATCAACCGAACCGCATGTGCAAACATCAGACTTCAGGAATAAATGGATCGTAAATGATACCATATTAATTCAAGATTTTTTTTCCCGTCGACTGTTTCGCGCTACAATTCTCCTAATCACTCATGCGATGAACTGTAAAGATTAGGTAACCTATGTCCATAAAATAAATAGACCCACCGGAATTATTTACTGGAAAACATATTGTTGGTGTTGTGGTTTGTTTATTACACTATGGTGCATGTTTGTCCGCGAACACTTGTTGGTGTAGTTTTCCATAATATAAGAATAACCGACGCTATAACAGTGGTTGGGCAATGATTTGCTCCAAGTTTACCCGAATTACCAGGGCGACATACCACCATTGGTGTGTTTCACTGTGGTGTGCACTCGTCTTAATATTACACGTATTGGTGTATATTAGTTTGATACAACACTTACAGATTGGCTCGCATACTCAATTATTGCACTTGTTTTTCTAGGTTCCGTGGTTTTTTATTGGACAAGGGTTTACCCTTACAGTTCTCTGGGTAGAGAATGTGCGCGGAAAATACTGAAAAAATATTGGGAATTAATATGAATCATTAGATCTATCTAATCTAATGGTCTAGTAATTGACCGGTATATATAGCTAGATGATGACCTCACCTAACACATGGCCACCTGTGAGGACGCTCCTCTTATTATATAATATATATATATATATATATATTATATATATATTTATATATATATATATTAACCCTGCCGCTAATAATGGTCACTGTAAATTACATA
>VALG01009173.1:18008-64715 GCA_009835305.1 Ipomoea purpurea
ATATCTGTCATCTTCTATTCTGCATCTAACACGAGTAAAGTAGCTAGATATCAACAATGACGAAGAAGGCGTGAAGAAAATGCATACTTGGCATAGCATGCAAAGATGCCGCGATTCTTTTACTCGAAGATAGTTGGAATAACTGAAATATGCTATAGCTATCTTTATCCTAGGTTAAATATTGTCATATCTTCAATTTCACTTGGTACGAAGAGGGAGATCAGAAGTTTGGTTGTTTTATGTTGTCAACTCAGAGTTTGAATCTTAAATGATATATTATGATGGAGATGCGATGAATCGAATTGATCAGTGTTCATTATGATAGGAACTAAGGCTCGAAGTATCTACCGGCCTTTATATATGATGGCTCCTCTAGCATGTTGATCTACAAGCAACTTCCATATTGACAAAGCATACTTTCATAAATGTTATTACGTGATCGTCTCCGCTGCATTCTCTTTCAATTTCTCAAATAAATTTTCTCGTTCTCGCTCTCTCCTAGCTCGGGTATGCATTAACCTCGCTGCTCTCAGGCTGTGCTACGAAGACTCTGGGAAGTAGAATAAAAATGGCAGTAGAGAATCATGCGGTCGAGAGTGGTTTACTTTAGATATTGCTCTTTCCAGTCAGATACACCGCTCCGACTTAGGTACCATCAGCTGAATTACCTCCGTAGTCACCGAACTAAGCACTGGTATCAGTCTGTTCCATGAGGTTGTTATATCGGCTTCTCTCTACATTAGGTCAAAAGACGTCTCTCATGCGGGTTTCTACTCCCTACATCCGTGGGGACTATGGGGACCTTCAACCTGTTATTCACAAGTTCTGAATCCAGCTCTAGTCACGCTTAAATGGGCGAAAGCCAAACTCATTGAACATATTTACTAATAGCCCCAGGTGGCGAAGAGCCGACATCGAGGTGCAATATTCCCGTCGATGTGAGCTCAAGGGAATTGTTAACATGTAACACCTGACATACAGCTATCCACTATTTTCTCATTATTCTCCCTAAAAAGTTGAATCCCCAACCCCAGCATCTGGGAGGATGTAAATCATGAATTCAACTGAACACATTTGCTTACTGCACATAAGGGCCTAATTCAGCTCTATACAAATAGTCTTACAACTTAAACTCTATAAACAAGAAGTTTTAGAGAAATATTTGATTGAAATGACTCTCTCTTCTTTACATGCGGGCAATCTTATACTCTAACAACAGTACAATGCAATGAATTATGTGAAGCATTCGAAGTTCATTTTAGCACTCCTTGTTGCTGAGAAGCACAACTAGTTGTTGATGAAGAAACACAATGCAGGTTTGGTTAGTTTTGCATCGGTGCATGAAGCACATAATGTTGCTTAGTTGAGCTATTTTAGAAGAGATTCATGAAGGGGTCACGGTCGATGTTATTATCGGGGTGACAGAAATAGATGCAACAACATTGAGTTTTGAGCACAGAATAAGAAGCAGAGCTATCAAGACAATCAGGGACAACCAAGCTCATCGATGCAAAGTTCAACTTAGAAGCAGGTTTGATATCGATGTGCATATGAAAGATATTGGTTCGAATGTGCCGCATATCAAAGCATTTGGTTGAAACTTATCAAATGATGCGAAGAATATGATAAGCAACAGTCGAAAAAATAATTTCATCATGCTAATGCAAGTTTCCTCAAGCAAATGTGTAATAAATTATGATAATAAAGATCTTTTGCAGTATGAGCTCGAAGATTATATATGATGATCATGTGTGATCAATTTATAATTTTTATGGACATAGTTTTATTTTATTTATTTTTATTACTTTATTATGGCATGATGGCAATAGATGTTTATTTATTTTTAATATTATGATTAAATATTTATTTATATTAACACTGCTTGTTTATGAAAATTTATGTGCGTAACACATAGTGACTCAACCCGTCTCACTATTAATTTTTCATTAATAAGTCATTAACTCGACCCATCTCACTATTAATTTTTCATTTAATTTTGTTACGCACATTAATTTGATTAAAAGTGTAATACTATGAGGTCATTTTTACATTTAGTCTCTGAGTATTAATTTTTTCATTTTGATTCTGTGGCTTTTAAATAATTGCCCATTTGATTTTTCTGACCTAAATTTGGTCACTAGTGAGTCAATGACTTATTTTAAGGAAAAAAAAAAGTCATTTTTCATTACTTTTTTTAAATCTGAGGAGAATGAAAACAATAATTTTACCCTTCAAGATAAGTTACTTGTTTGAGTGTGATCAGAAATTAGATTAGAATGATCAATGTTGCAAGAATTTAAATTATGGGACTAAATATGATAATCATAGGACCTAACAAAAGTTTTTTTTTAAAAAAAATCTATTAAAAATGATCCCAACAACAAATATACTTATTCTATAAAATTTTATTCCGTCTATTTTGTCTAATCTCGAATTAATGGCACGTTTGGTTCGCGAAATAGGCCAGAAAACATAGCATTTCTAGTAATAAGCATATTCTTTTATTTGGTAAAAAAATTTATTCCTAGGAACAATGTTCCTGAGAATGCTTTATTCCCTTACAAGGGGAATAACTATTAATAAGGGGCTCTCTGGTATTAACCTATTCATGAGTTTCTCAGGAATATAATTTATATTTTATTTTCTACTTTACCCTTATATCACCCAGAGTCCGCAGGCCAATAGAAGGCTGCAAAGAAACCATGATTGCCAACACCATCCAAGTCGTTGGCAACGGGCCCGGGATGCCGGAAATGCCCGATGCATCCCCGACACCAACCAAAACCTTCAAACGTCAATACAGATCATAGGCCTATTGCCGACAGAGTCGAATAGGAACTTTGACTAGTGGGAAGAACATCCCCAACCACCCGAGGCCATCACTAATGCTCCTTTCTTTGTCAGCAGTCGGGCAGTTCGCTAGGAAACCGCCGGCGTCGCAACAAAGTCCGGAAATTTTAAACTTCTTTGATAGCAGTCACCGACAAAGCCCATCCGATCGTCCATGCGATGTCCCAGTCATCGGCAAAGCCTCCGACGACGAAACGAAGGGTCACCACGCAAGACTTAGCATACAGTTGTCGATCGCCAGTCTTCTTCATCTTCTAATTAGTAATCACCGTATGATATTTCTTCGAATATCTTCGCAATATCAGAGGAAAATGGGTAGGGATTGCGAATTTGGGATTTGTGGGTAAGTGTGATTGGGTATGTAATACAACGTTATAATAATCTTAACTATAATAAAGCTATATGGTTTGAGAAGTATTTAATGTTACAATTATTATTTTGGTGAGCAATTAGTGTTACAATTATTACCTCTTCCATATTTTTATAAAATAGCCACCAACATCCTTTACTAAAAAAAAAAAAAAAAAACACAACATTTGAAAAATAAATAGCTATTTTTCCTCCGCCCATAACAACAGGATTACATTTTGAATTAATTGGAGTTATTAAATGTTATGATATTATGATTGAGGGATTCCGATTCCCGATTAATAAAAAATATGAAACAATGCAATATTAATTAAATCTCTGGCTTTACAATGAAATCTATTTGATATGCTTTTGTATTTATTGTTGCTTTTTGGAATTACAATATTAATTAGCAGGTAGAGATTGTGGAGTGTACGTTTTCTTTTTCCTATCTTCTCAAATGCTTCAAAGAAATGGCAGAAGCGAGAAGGGATGAAGAAAACAAATGTTGCGGGCCGTGGGTCCAATTATTGGACTTCAGAATTAAAAAAAAAAAAAATCATTTGAGCCGTAAAATAAAATTTAAATATATAAATTATAGTATCGTATGGGTCTTTAATGTTTTTCTGAATTTCTAAACTTAGGACTTTTAAAAGAAAAAAATCATTTGAATTATCCTACACAAAAAGTGGTCTTAGACTTATAGAATGACATTTGGGTTTATGGAATGACATGTGCATAAGAATATATTATATAATCATATAAAAATGTATTCAATTAGAGTTTAAAATGACTCATTCAAAATTTGAAATTTTACTTTCTAAAATGTAATTATCTTAGTTATTATTCGTATTGTGAAAATTATAATATAGATACAATTAAGAATAAATCAATGTAATGATGTAAATTTTCTATATAAGTTTATTTGAATATGTACATAATTAGAGATTATATTAACCATACAAAATTTTAATTGTAATTTTGTATTCTATAAAAATAATAAATACTTGACCAATGGAAGCTCAAAAATATTATTATGTTAAATAATTTAAAATATTTTTATTTTTTATATTTTTATATTTATATTTATAATAACATATTTTCCGTGCATCGCACGGGTGAATTACTACTACTAGTAGTATAGTAGTAATAATAATAATAATAATAATAATAATAATAATAATAAATAATAATAATAATATTAATAATAATAATATTATTTTATTATTATTATTATTATTATTATTATTATTATTTTGTATACGGGTAGTTATATCTTTTACACATATATTTCATTTTTATACCTTGAACTAACCAAACACTGGAATACCATTCCTCATGTCTATTCCTCCACCGAACAAAACAATAGAATATAATTTCTATTCTATTCCTTACATATTCTATTCTCTTAGAATATATTCATATTCCCTCAAAATTTATTTCGCGAACCAAACGTGTCATAAATGTCACCTTAAGGAAATGAAATGTTAAGGGAAATGACCAAAAAAACAAATGAACTACAAAATTTATTTTAAAAATTAGACATTACCTTCTTAAGAACTAAATGAGAATAACTAAATAAATAATAAGGGAGAGTTTATAAAAATAAATTTGATTTTTTAACACACGGGAACCAAACATCTTAGAATAATATGTATTAAAGAGAATTATAAAGAGTAATTAACTTTCTTATAGTTTTAGATAAGAGTTAATACATCCAATGGTCCTCCGAGTATTAGCATTTACTCGTTGTGATCATATGAGTTTTAAATGACCTTTGGATGGTCCTCCATGTTTAAAAAATAACCACCAGTGGTCCTAATTTTTTTTTTTTTTAAAATATGAGTTTAAAATGACCACGAGATGTCTTAAAAGAATTACAAGTGGTTATTTTTAAAAATACGAAAGACCATTGGAAATCTTTTAAAACTCGAATGATCACAAATGATAAATTGCTAATACTCGAAGAACCATTGGAAGTGTTAACTCTTTTAGATAATCAAAGAAAATAAAATAAAAGACCAAGTGATTATGACCAAGTCAAAGTTGAAAAAGTAGCGCAATATCCAAACCCAAAAAAATTATGCATCATACACGAACGTGGCATTAATTTAACCGCCAAATATCTATCATTTCATCCGGTTTATCAATTTCTTATCTACAAATCAATCCACAATCAAAATTCGCCTTTTTAAAATCTAATATAATTCCAGTCAAAGCTAGCTAGCTAGATGCCTAAATTAAACTAAATACATACAGGTTATACATACGTGTATGCATATGTAATTAACACATTAGTTTGTGTTTTATTATTATTATATTATTAGTATTATTTATATTATTATTATTATTTACTTATTATTAATTATATTATTTTGAAGGTTATATTTTACTATTAAAAATCACTCCTTAATAATTTGCCCCCAATTTGAATTCATAGAGATAATTGGACTTGATTCAACAAGACAATCTCAAGAGATTTTTATTATATTTATTTATTTTTTGTTGATATTATTAACTTTATTACAATTTACAAGTAGCATCTGTTCTAGTATTTCATCTCAAGAGAATTTTATTATTCATCTTTAATTTCAATATATATAAGATATAAAAGAGTTCCGAAAAGTATGAAGTTACAATTCAATAATAAGGAATTCTTTAGTAATGTCCATATTTTTTTTTAACAACGACACATCTTCTTGGACATTATACTAACATAATTTCATGTCTCGTTAAAATTTATAGAAAAACTTTGTGGGTAAAAACCTACTTGAGGAAAATATATAAGATGTATGTATTCATGTATCACTAGTTGACTTGTTAACAACCTTTAATTAAGAAAACCATATCAATTTTTTTTTTTTAAAAGGCACATTTATTCGCCTTCAAAATTCAATCTTCAAGATATTTCAAAAAATGTCTTCTCCCTAGCTAAAGATAACCGTCTTTAAGCCTACACATTCCAATATAATAATTAAGCATGTTAAACAAAAGTAATGTATGAAGAATTTGGTAACAAATTTTCTAGATTGTCACAATAATGAACCTTTTGTATAATATTTTTGTCACTATTCTATAACTCATGTGAGTAGAAAATTTTGGTACCATGTGTTGTCAATTCTCTTAACAAACCTACTTCTCATTTATGCAACATAAGCTAAGCTTCATTGCCTCATAAGAGAACACTATGTCGTGGTAGCAAGTTCACCGCATATACAATACCAAATTTAAACTGATGTGTTTACCTAGGAGAAACACGTACTATATCTTGTCAACACTTTTTGTCAAATCCGTTGCATAGGGGTTTCCAAGTGCGATTTACCTAAACTTTTTACTTCAAGCAAACAAACATGATGTGAATCATCTTTGATCTTTTTATCAAATATCATTTAAACAACCATACAACCATCAAGAATATGCCATAATTAGCCCCATAAAGGGATGATCGAGTGGGTGAAGTATAATTCTTCGTACTTATTAAATGGTCACGAGTTTGATTCTACCAATAACACTTTTTCAGTCGATCCCATTACACTTGTTTGCTTTCATGAAATGTTTGATAGAGTTTGTAGAGATCATCTCACAATCTATATCAACAACAGTTATGGTCTTATGAATATATTTGCTTTAGATTGTTAAATTGGACCCTATGAAAGTAGTGCCTTAAGTAACTGAAAAAAGCAAATTCCGTCCTAGAGTTAAAAGGATAGCGTAACATGTTGAGCCCCTAAAAGACCAAAAAAATAAATAATAAAATCAACACCCTAAACAGACAAAATGTCATAATTGAGTCCTTAATTCAACTTGTTTTGGCAAGTCTATATGCTTCTCGGACTAATACATGTCTCTTTTGTTTTTGTTACTTATGCTTTTTTCACTTATTTTTTATTTTTAAGTTATTATTTTAGTTTTGTGTTATTAAATATAGTATTAATCCTCCTTTTTTTATATTAATTGACGGAATAACCCAAAATGAAAGAACACAAGCAGTAATGTACTATACAACCAACACCATGAAGGCAGGCCAACTGGATCATGACATCCTAAACCTATGACTTATCAGGAGGGCTTTGATAATGCAAGGGCAAACGAAACTTTGAGCATTTGCTAGACCGTCCCACAGTATTCTGCCCCTACTCCGTGCAATGGCGATCTGCACTACTCGCGAATCTTAACACCCTTTTTTCAAGTCAGAACGTTGTGGCAGTGCTTCTTGTACTACTTTAGATATTCATGAAGTACCATCACCGAAAGGAGGAGTCAGTTCGAAAGCTTGCTTTTTGTATACCCGATAGAGATGGCTGTTGGATCCTGGAGGAGCCCAGGATTCTGCTTCTAAGGACGGTACATTGCCACATATTGAAATACAAAACCATGCCGCTCCAAGACCATGTGATCTCTTATACGCACTCCGCGCATAGCTCTGTCTCGTTTGAGATCAACCGACCATCAATTTTACTTGACCGTACCTAGTTCGTCTTTCGACCAGTGCACACATTTGCAAGCTTCAACTTTGCTGAGTGGTTTCCTCCTCGCTCTGCTCTTCAAAAGCTATCGGAGATCTCCCGCAGTGAGATTTGATCCAGCGACTTTGATTGCAGTACGATCTAAAGGATCCCATTAAAGATTCTCCTCGTTCCTTCTCTCCACTTCCCAAACGCACCACAAAAGTATAGAAAGAGATCACTTATCCTGTATGGTTTGTTACTCTTGTTCTGTGAGAGTCCCTCTTGCGTCGAACCACGTTAGAAAGAGGGAGGCGTTGCCATCTTTTCAAGATTAGGGTGGCTCGGAGGATCTGAATTTTCAAAGACCGCAGTTTGCCTTTGGCGCACTTCGAAGAACATGGTCGATACTTGCCGCTCTAGCCGTCCGGCAGAATCTCGCACTTATCACGTCGTCATGCGTCTTCTTAATCATTAATCATTGCATAGAATTGTTTTCCATGCCTAGACTAGCCAGGACCGTGCTAACGCGTTGAGATGTTTTAACTTCCCATTAATGATATCCATTTGACGCCTAAAGCAGTCAAACCTCTCCAAGCATAATAGGATCATGATGCGGGGCAAGCAGAGAAGCAACTGAATGTGTTCGAGTTCCTATCCCAAACTAGTCTTTCCTCTTCTATCTCTTCGTGATAAAAAGAGAGCCAACTGTTCAACAATCTCACCAGGGAGGATATGGTTCAGACTGTTCCACGACCACCCCGCAGACCGGCAGTCAATAACTACAGACGGTCTTTCCGGTCTGTAGGGGATCTCTGTAATGCACGTCCCACGGCAGTGGATGAATCCAGGACCAGCTATCACGACCAGGAACGAGTATTGTTTGCCATTCACCACAATGTTTGTCTACCCATTACCAAGTAGGGCAGCCTTAAGGATGCCTCTCATCGCATTTGACATGCCTTTGTGTCCACGAACGGCAGTCTACAGCTGACAGTTGTAATTTGGGCTTTAAAAATTCTGATCAAAGGCTGCTTGCTTTCTGTAACAAAGCAGAAAAAGAAGATCTCTCCACACCCTAGATTTTGCCATAAATGCTATATTGCTATACGTCAAGCTTCCGAATGGCCGCAAACCACCTTGTCGGATCCTGCTCTTGGAATCGTGATCCCAGTTCCCGTGACAAGATGCATTTTTCTGCTCGGCTCCACTTGCTCCCAAACCAGAAAGCTCCGGATGATTTTCTCAATGGCTGATAGCAACCGCCCGTAGGTAAAAGTGTTGGCATCTCATAATAGGAGACGATGAAAGTCACTGACTGAGCCCATACCAGTAACTCCAGCTTAACAGAAGCGATCTTGGATTCCGCCGGCCGACTTGACTGAACCCTTGTCATGATGCTGCAAAAGAATCCTGTTGACCTGCCCGGATGTTATTGTTATATCTATAGGTATCTCCTGAGGATTGTGCGTTAATTCTTGGAATGCCAAAGTTCCACAACCTCTGTGATTTTCGAGCAGGGAGCTCGTTGGAAAAGAAGATGGAGACTTTGAAATTAACCTTGCTGGCCTGAACTAACGCAATAGATCAAGCACCTTTTCATCTCAGCAGCTATGGTCACGCTGTTACCTCTCCAAAAATTGTTAGATCCTCAATAAGAGGTCGAATATAAGGCCTTGTTTGGAGTTCTATCCTTACCGCTCCTCGGTTACCGAGTCGAGGATCGATAAATACAAAACGTTCAGTAATAACACCAAAGCAAAGGGGATAAGGGATCTCCCTGTTAATTCCTCTTCCTGGCTTGACCATTCGTTGAACCCAAAGTACGCCAATCTGGAAAAATCAACTTCCACCACCGTACTTTCCATGCGATTGAAGCCGATGTCGCCTAAGTAGGTCACCATTAGCTCCATGGAGAGCCTATCATACGCTTTCTCCTAAGGGGGGCAGGAAAACGATTTTCATACCTCGGCCACTGGTTTTAACTTTTCTGAGCTTTCATAGAGTTGCCCTCTTGATATAGGCGAGGAGATTCGTGACTGCTGCCCGGAACACAAATGCTTCTAGGCCAATCAGCTTTTTTAGCCGTAGATTTTAACCTGAACCATCATTTGGTTAGCATTCTGTAAGAAATAGGCTTGCATAACCAATCGGACGAAACGTGTTTTAGTGTGAGTTCGGGTTGCCAACCGTGGTATTTTAGTGGATAAGCTATCATTACGGCATCGCGTGCAGCTGTGCCTTGTCGCAAAACTCTGTCAAATGTAACGACACTGGGTCCCAAACTATATTGCCATGCTTTTGGGTAGAGCCCTGCTGTGAAGCACGGGCCAGTATTTGCATGGAGGTCATCTCAGAATAAGGTGCTTGGCTTAACCGTCGTTTGGTGATAAGGGCAGTATAGGATGCTGTCCGAGCTGTATTGGGCTGAGAACGTGGAATTCCCATGTGTAAGGCCTGAGGATTGGCATTCGCGTCTGCGTGAATATCACAAATAAGCTCTACATGGTTTCTGACACTAGTTTCATCCACCTGAGTAGCTGAGCGTTGTCACCACGTAGAGTGAGAAATGAATTTGAGCACCTTTGCTTTTAATTGATTGGTCGCTGGCGTGAGAAAAGCGTGCGTTTCGGTCCCCAATGATCCATCCCTCCCTAGCGAGCGTCGTGGAACCAATCCAATTCTGGTCTTTAAGAGGGTTTGCATGCTATTCAAAACGAATCTTCGTCTCCAGATTGGTCAAGAGTTCCGGTCAAACGGCTAAGTGCCGGGGATTTCGGTTGGAGTTACCCTCCAACCGGTAGAAGCAAGCGAGGTTTTGTCCTGTGGAGAAGATGTTACGAAAGGTTTACGTTTCAAGATGTTAGAGCGCCTGACATACCTTCTAGGTGGAGCTTAGCCCAATATTTTTGCTCCCAGGTTTCATGAACCAAAGGGCCTGGAAAGGTCGCATGGTGGTGTCCAAGCACGGTTGAATCTGCAAGGATTTGGGTTCGTCATCGTGTTGCGTAGTTAGTGTTTATAGAAGCGCTACAATGATCGTGAGTTCATCTGGTAAATGCTTTCGCAACCGCCCCCTCTGAAGCTCAAGTTGTCCAGGCGAGTATTAGCATAGAGCCTGTTCGAGTCTGGGCCTCCTAAAGGGTTGGAGAATTAACACCCCTTGACAAGAACTTAGAGCCTTCAAACCCAAGGTCCAACTAACGCTCCCGAGATCAGCTATTAAACTCCGAACATCTAATTGAAGAAAAATTTCAGGATTGCTAACTTCATTATGCCCAGTGACTGTATTGAAGTCTCCTATGGCTAGCCATGGTTTTTCTGGAACAGCACCTTGGTTGGTTAATTGTCTAAAAATGACAATCATGGTTGTTTCCTCCAAATCTGGACCTCAAAGATGATCTTAGATCTGGACCATTGAAATGAAGGCGAGATACCGACATGGCCGCCACCCTCGTTTCAAATGGGATGAGGGTCTGAAAACAAAGCCAATCATGATTATTGCCTTTGTTTGAAACCCTTTATCTCCTTTTTAGGGAATCTGAAAGACAATCATGACTGTCTAAAAACATTTAATTTCTTTTTATACAGTCATCATCGTCATGTTAGATACACGTGATGGTTGACCAATTGCATTAATTTTAAAAATTAAAAAAAAAGTTTTAAAAACAAAAACAAAATTGACAAAAAGAAAAAAAAAAAAAAAACTCTGTTAATCCAAGAGACATTGACATTTGTTAAACAATTGAATTAGAACGCAATTGAACATTTTTGTTGATCTAGACAGATATAATGGAATTTTTTTTTTTTTTTTTTTTTTTTTTTTATCTTAAGATTAATTCACACTACTTATGGATGTAAGACAAATTTGTCCCTTTTCCCCTTAAGTAAAATACCAAAATATGACACCAGTAATACAAACCTTAAATCGTCTCACCAAAAAAAAAACCCCTTAAATCTCAAGATAAAAAGATAGAATCGTGTTTAAGCAAATTTGCAAGACTGCGACAAAATCTTTCATTGCATTGGCTGCGAAAAGAAGACAATAAATAAGAGTAGCAAATAGGTCCACGTAACAATACATATCAACCAAGAAAGTGTTAACGAGAAACCATTAATAATGGTCTTCATCACTACATCAAAAACACCGTATATTTCCTTCGAACTAATGTTCCGTCTGTTCTATTTATAAATTGATGTCTATACACTTTGAGCAATACTTATTGAGTGGCCACAGTTCAAAAACGACGCCGTTTTATCCATTTTATTTTTTCGTGTGCACGATTGCTGTTAGTATTAATTTTCCAGGTATATATATAAGATGTATGTCAAAGTATGAACCAAGAACAAGAAGAGATATAGTAAATGAGCCTCTTTTATTCACTATGTTCTTGTATGTGTTTAGAGAGAAGG
The DNA here is from genome assembly GCA_009835305.1 of Ipomoea purpurea. Lineage (NCBI taxonomy): Eukaryota > Viridiplantae > Streptophyta > Magnoliopsida > Solanales > Convolvulaceae > Ipomoea > Ipomoea purpurea. The sequence continues at coordinate 30,065 of VALG01009173.1, forward strand.
AAGAGCTACAAGCTAGAGAGAGAGAGTGACAAGGGAAAGCAGTCGTTATATTATAGACCGCGGTGCATGTGCACCGCGGTAAAAAACGGCGCCGTTAGAGTTAACGGAGTCCGCTTATTTGGTGTATTAAACACCAATTGACACTACAGTATATCTAAACTGACACTGCAGTTATATCAAAATGATACTGTAGTTATAGTGAAATGAAAGTGCAGTGTATATAAAATGAAACTGAATAACATTTCACATATTTGAGTGTATATTGTACAATGAAGCTGTAATTATATCAAAATGATCATGTAGTTGTGTTTTAATGAAAACTATAGTGTATATAAAATAAAATTAAATAACATTTTCACATATTTGAGTCTATAAATCGAATGAAACTATAGTTATATCAAAATGAAACTGTAGTTGTGTTGAACTGAACTGCAGTGTATACAAAATGACACTGAATAACAGAGTTACTTTTTGCAAAAGGGTGCGAAACGGCGAAACAAACACTGTTTATTTTTATTTAAAAAAAAAAAGACGCGCGGTGGCATAATCGATTATGCACCGCGGTGCATAATATAATTTGCCAAGGGAAAGACCCCCATCTTAGAGGGCCAAATGCCCTTTTATAGGCACACGGAGGTGGCCCGTCACCTCTGACTTTGACCCGCCGACTGGGTCCCGAACCGTTTTGACCCGACTCGACTATAAAATGGAAACTCGGACTCGGGTATATAACCTATCAGCTGTACATTTTATAACTTATAATGTACATTATTTTAAAACATAATTTACATTATATTACCCCAGATGTTTCAATATTCTAACACGTAATGTACATTATTTTAACACAATGTACATTATTCTAACACGTAATGTACACTATTCTAAAACATAATAATGTACATTATTCTAATACATAATGTGCATTATTTTTACTCATAATATTCACGACGATATTTTAGATCGTGATCCATACAGCTGTTTGGATCGTAATTTGCCACTTTTGAGAAAATAAATCAAATACTTACAAACCAGGGGAATTATAGATAAACATCTATCAAAACTTACTATATATACAATATCATGCTTATAAAGATCACGTGTTCAATATATAGTTAATTTCATTTTTGTCTTAGATATATAGATTTATAAGTGTCATTTTATTTTTAGTCAGTTTTGTTCAAAACATTTCTCGTTGGTCCTATATTATTGTTACATAATCATTTTTTTGTCCTCTGTCAACATACCTATTTAAATGACACTAAACATGAGGGCATTTTAGTCTATTTAGTTTACCATCAGTTTACTTGCTATGATTCAATGTTTGAGCATTCAAACAAGGAATCCGGCGAGCAAGACAAGGTTTTTGAACACAGTGGGCAAAGAAAGAGTAGAAGCAAAGATGTTTTGTATTAGGGAAAATCACATTGTTGTGTGTTTTATTAAACTATTGGTGCATGTTGTCAACACTGTTGGTGTATTCTGGAACCCGACCGCTATAAATGGTCACTGTAATTACCATAACACGGGAATACACCATTGGTGTTTCAAGTTCAATGTGGTGTGTTTTATTACACTATTGGTGTATGTTGTCAACACTGTTGGTGTATTCTGGAACCCGCCGCTATAAATGATCACTGTAATTACCATAACACCCCCACTTACTAAAACGCGCGAAAATTCTCAGAATTACCACTGCCTTTAGATTAAACTGATTCAACGATACAGATATGACCACACGACCACACCTAATGACATGACACCACATATGAGCGTTTTATATATATATAATATATATTATATTATATATATATATTATATATATATATATATATATATATATATATATTATATATATATATATATATTGGCGGATCCAGAAAAATGGTTGAGTGGGGCCGAAATTCAAATAATAAAAAATGTTTATAAGTTTATAACAAAATGTTAAGTATCAAGAACCTTCTGCGAAACATTAAAACAAAAGGGATAACTTAAAAAAAAAAAAAACACTTAAGTTAGCTATAGATTTCTAATAGAAAACACATTATAAATTACATATATCATTATAGCCATAAAAACTACGTTCAAATAGCTTATAAAAAGTTGTGTTAAAGCCATAAGGATTACATAACATTCAAAATGGTTTAAAAAGTGTGTTAAAGCCATAAGGTTTCTAATAGCAAATACATTATAAATTACATATCTCATTATAGCCATAAAAACTACGTTCAAATAACTATAAAAAGTGTGTTAAAGCCATATGGATTACATTAAGATTCAAAACGGTTTTAAAAAGTGTGTTAAAGCCATAAGGATTACATAAGATTCAAAATGGATTTGAACCTATGCCTATCCTTAAGCAAACACACATAGTTTACCATCTAAGTTAACTCATTTCTTGTTAACTTTTTGTTGTTTTCTTTTACTTATTCTAAAACTGTGTACTATAATACATATATATACAAATGTTATATATGAGTGGGGGTGGGTGAGTGGGGACAGTTGCCTCCACTACCCCCATGCTAGGTCCGCCCCTATATATATATATATATATATATTATTATATAAATATATATATATAGTAATATATATTATATATATATATGTAAGTTCTTCCATTATGTTAGGAGTAATGGTTGAAATGTTTATGCGTGCATTGATGACTACAACAAAAAACATAACAACTTTTAGGGTCTTTTGAAAACCTGAAAAATGTTTTTTTTAATGATTTTCAAAGAAAATACTTATTTTCTGAAAAATATTTTAATTTTCTAGTGTTTGGCAGAATGTCATAAAACTAACTTCTTCTTTTTTTTTTGTTTGGCTGAAAGTTAAGAAATTACATTATTTATATGTTTAGTTCATTTTCATGAAAATGAACATATTATTTGTTATTTGTTATAATAATAATAATAATAAATAATAATATAATAATAATAATAATAATAATAATAATATGTGGTGATGTGGTGGTGATAGTGGTGGTCATGGTGGCGACGGCGTTGTGGTGGTGGTGTTGGTGTTGATGGTAATAGTGGTGATGATGATGTGGTTAAAATTACACAATAGTGTCCTCACATAATCATATTACATATTTAACTCTTACCCTCCTAACTTAATTGATAAGTGCTGCACTTCCAGTTTCCATGCTCTGATTTTGTACCAAAATTGAACAAAATGCTTGACACCACCAAACCACATGCAACACTTTTGTAAAATTGGAACTTATTATCACCTCTAGTTTGTTTTTGAAAATTCATTTCCATGACATCCAAGCTAAGTTTTTTGTATTTCAATTTCCTTATTTTCAATTGTGTACTTTAATGTTTGAATCTCAATATCATTTTTGTTTAGACCTTTCAATAACCCTCATATGACTATCGCAACACTGTCATACACATTTATATTAATTATGGGTAAATGATCCGAGCACATCGCGAGTCACTCGGTCAAAGCTCGGCTCGAGCTTGGTCAATTTCGAGCTCAAGCCGAACACGAGCTGGCTCATTTCATAATCGATCCAAGCTATATATAAAACCGAGCGGCTCACAAGCCACTCGGTCAACTTCAATCTCAAGCTTACCTATTATTTATCGAACTCGAGCTCGGCTCGTTTGCACCCCTATGCAGACGAGGAGACTCTTCGTCTCCGGCCATAGAGACTAAGGCGAAGGGACTCTTCGTCTCCGGCCAAAGAGACGAAGGTATCTTCGTCTCCAGCCAGAGACGAAGAAGGGATCTTCGTCTCCAGCCAGAGACGAAGAAGGGATCTTCGTCTCCATGGTCGAAGACGAAGTTTTTTTATTTATTTTTTTATTTTTTAATTTTAGTTTATTTTAATTAATTTTTTTAAAAGAATTATTTTAAAAAAATATTTTAAATTGAGTGACCTGTTAGAAAGGGGAAAATTTTGTAAATTGGACAAATTGTTTGAAACGGGTTAGTTTAGGAACTTAATTGTAGCTTTTTTGAGTTCAGTGGCCTAATTGCATTACTGTGTGCGGTTCGATGGCATATTTGACCCTTATTCCTATAATTTTTCAAGGGTTAATTCCACCAAAGGTCCCTTGTCTTTGGTGGGAATTTCAAATTTAGTCCCAGACTATCGTTTTTGGCATTTAACATCCAGACTTTTATTTTTTGGACACTTTTAATCCTTATGACTTTTTCTATTTTTAGTAAGGGCATTTTTGTCTTTTTCATATTTTTCTTTTGTTATTTTTCGGATTTCAACCGGTCTAATCGGTTTTTTGAAAAACCAACCAATAAATGATTGTATTAATGAAGCAAAGCTGCAATAGTGTCAGGTGGGATTAAAACCCATGTCATAACCTGATCCTGAGTAAAAGCTAACGAAGCTAACGCATGTGCATGTAAATTAAACTGCCTAGAAACATATTTAACGAGCAATAAGTAAATGAAGTCATCAGCAACCTACAATGGTCGACGCAAGCCCAGCATATGACATAATAGATGTTGACCCCTGGAGTAAAACATTCCGTAATTGCAAACAATCTGTGAGTAGATCCACATCAACTGTATTCCTTCCGATGACCATGATAGAGCCTCCTTACAAGCCATGACCTCCGCCATAAAGGGTGGAGAAGCAGATGGCAGAATTCGTTTCGCACCGCTACAAACGATCCATCCGCCGAGAGTAGGACCACTCCATAGGACGCATCCCCCGTAGCATGACGAAAGCTTGTGTCGAAAAACACCTTGGCCTGGCGTGACGGCATTGGTCCGGTCCGTGTGGTGCCGGCAGTGCTGGGTGATGATTGGCGTGACGGTATGACCCCATTGCCGCGGTCGCTCTCCTCCACAGGCCGGACAGGTCGAGGCAATGATTTCTCCCATACGGCTGAGTTACGACTCTGCCACAAGTGATAAAGAACCGCCGCCATAGTACCACTCTGTTCTTCTGTCAAAATTGCAAGCGCGGCTGTTAGCCAGGAGGAAAAGAATCAGTAATAATATTTGTGATAGGTAGGCCTGTATATTCCAAACTAATTTAGAATAATCACAAGTAATAAGTGCATGCATAACATCCTCATTCATTACACCACACTTCTGGCATATAGGATCAATATCCACCCTTTTAATAATTAAATTAGCAGCGGTAGGGAGGATATCACAAATTGCTCTTCACAGGAAAGTCCTCTACTTTGTGGCACTTTCATCTTCCATATACTAGTCCATTTATCAAACATTCCTGGCATATGCTCATAATTTCCCATAATACTCCTGTAGGCATTCTTCACTGAATAAATTCCACTTGGGTCCCCAAGCCAAAACCATGAGTCATCATAACCAGGGCTTACAGGGATCCTGAGTATACGACTGACATCCTCAGGGATAAATAAATCAGATAATATATGGGTCCCACGTATTAGTCTGCTCATCAATTAAGTCTGCCACTTTCGCACGTCTCAGCTCCTCAGGTATATCAGTCTGACATGAGAGAGAATCATCTGGTAACCACGGGTATCCCCAACATTAATGTTGTTTGACCATCCCCAATCCGTCTACGTCTCCTGCAACAACCATATCATGAGCAGCCATAATACTCCTCCAAGCATAACTTGGACTACTGCCCACTTTAGCATCAATAAATGAGGTAACAGGATAATATCGGGTTTTATAAATCGATGCAACCAGGGGGGTGGGTTTTGTAAGGAAGCGCCATGCCTGCTTCCCTAACATTGCCAAATTAAAGTTCCTGAGATCCTTAAATCCCAGACCACCATACTTCTGCTACTTCATTAATCGGTTTAAAACTTTAAGTAACCTTTGATTTAGTAACCATATTTTTCAATCAGTTTTTAGTAAAGTTCTAAACCAATTAAACTGATTAACCGAAAAAATAACAAATGAAATATAAAGAGACCAAAATGCCTTACTAAAATAGAAAAAACCATCGAGAAGTCTAAAAAGTGTCAAAAAAATAATAAGTCTCGGTTGTTTAAATGACAAAAACGCATTACGTTAGGGACTAAATTTGGAATTGCCACAAAAGACAAGAGACCTTTGGTGGAATTACACCCATTTTTAACCTATGATCGTTAACCTATTTTTAAATATTACCGGGCTCTGTTTGGCTAAACTAGCTTAGTTTCATACAGCAATTTTGACTTATTCTGCACCACTACTTAATTGTTGACTTGGTTTAAAAAAATTATATAAGCTGTTGATCTAACTTAGCTTTTTGTATCCAAAAATACTAAAATTCCAAAAGTATTCAAAACACCGGTAAGACTTTTTTTTCAATTAACTTTTTGAGGAAAGATAGAATTATACGCAAACAGCTAATTTAACCCAAAAGCACTGCCACTTTCTACAAACCTAGATCAATGGGTTATAAACTAATTCATACACTCTTAACTTAACACCAATAAACTAACAGTTAACAACCATTTACCAAATATCGGCCTAAAGAATAAATCTATTAATCCATAGTTGCCTCATTTGGGTCGCTAAGGCCATCCTTCTGGTCTCTCCTAATCTCAAACAGAGAGAGAGTGTGTGTGGAAAGAAATGAGAGGGACCCAAAAAAATGGCAGCTCACATTACTGTGAAATATGTACACCAACACAAAACAGCTCTTAGCTTTGCCGTGGGGTTTATGGGTCTCACTCTTACCTTATCCTATCCTTTCATTTTTTCTAATCCTCACCTCACCTTCCCCACATTTAACGTTTTGTTTTTGTCTTGTATTTTTGTTTGTTTAAGATTTTTTTTTTTAGTTTCTTTAATTATACTACCTACCTCACCCTCTCCTTTAATTGTCCCTCTCTATTAACCACTTTTTGCTCCAGCTCTCTATGCATCTTTTCTTCACTTCATCACATCACTGCACCAACTCCCACTCTGCATAATTCTCCTTTCTATATATGCAATATATATTATAGCTCCCCCCTCTCTAAATATATATAACATGTAATTTTGCATTCCTATTAGCCCTACTCTACCCGGCCGGCCAGTACATTATATATGTTTTCTTCCCATATATAATTATAGCATTTGAATGCAATAAGCTAGTATAATTTTGGAAATTGGTCCGTATTGAATTGAAGTAGCAGATTAAAGTTTGCTAAAAAAAATGGCTCCAAAAGCAGGAAAGGCTAAGCCACACAAGCCAAGGGGGAAAAGAAGAAGAAGGAAGAGAAGGTGTGTATATATGTGTAGTACTGTAATCTATCCTATCTTTATTTGTATGGAAATTTTTTTCAATTATCTTCAGTCTTTTTTTTTATTATTTTTTTTTTAACAAAATATTCTTCATGAGTTTTATCAAAATAAGTTGAATTAAGTTGTACATAAAAATAGACTGTGTTCTGTATTAGTACACACACATATATACTTAATGTCTAATATAAATGTATTTAACTATTAGTCTATCGCATTTTATCGTTAAAAAAAATTAAATTAAAGATGAAAGTACAAATAACATACAAAGTTTGGTTGGTGTGGCTACGTGGCCCTTGCACTTTCATCTCACATCATTTTGTGGTTTAACAAAAAAAAAAATGAAGTTCAATACAGTTTTCTGTTTAAAAAATTGTTATGTTTTCGGTTTCCTCACCCTCAGTTTGAGTATGGATATATATAATTTGTAATTATTGATTAAGTAGTTTTTTTTTTATATTAATTTTGGAAACAATTGATTAATTAAGTGGAGTTTACATGTTAAAGTTATTTAAATATTAATACGTGTTTAGCGTTTAATTTTGTTCAACCAATAATATTTACTCCGTACATGTTTTACTTATCGGTAATTAATTAATGGGCAATTTCAACTTAACAACCCATGTACAATCATTTTTTTTTAAATTTTAATAATTATTATATGTGTCAATCAATTAACTTGTTTTTTTTTTTTTTTTTTTAAACAGAGGAAAAACTTTCACCTAAATAACTTTTTGTACACTGCTGCTAATGCACCGAAATATTTATTTATTTATTTATTTATTTATTTATTCATTTATTATTATTATTATTATTATCTATTATTTTATGTATTATTATTATCTATTATTTTAATTATTAAAACTCAACATTTTTTTTCTACAGTTTTGCCAACTGTTATAGAAATATCAGTGGAGACACCTGAATCGCAAGTGACGCTTAAGGTGAGTACAAAAGAATGAAAAACTCCTTTGAAACTAATTGTAATAATCTCTTTATATGTAAAGAAGATAAATTATCATTAATTTTACAAAAATGAAAAAGAAATGCCATTTTTTGTCCTATGATTACTTGTGTACTTTTAATTTCACTTCACGAGTTTTAAAGTTGTCAATTTCAATCCAAAACAATTCAAATTTTGTCAATTTCAATTCATATGGAAATTGCTCGCAAGAAGTTGGCGAAATTTTTTAATGAGTTTAGAATTATTGAAATTATGAGGGTAAAATTGTCTTTCTAAATTATGCAAAAATAGAAAAATTGAGAGAAAAGCCTCCCCGGCAATGGAGTTCTTATCGTTACGGTGCTACATGTCAAGAAGATGAAACTTTCATCTTACCATCCACCTCCATCATCCATGCCCATTGCCGCCATTATCATCAATATTCTCAAAGCATGCTCTGCTCGCTCATGTCTGCCCTGTTATCAAAAAATAAAGGAAAGGGTAGTGGGCGTTCACGTTTGCTTCCCTACCCTTTGTATATCACTAGGAAATCTAGCTCAAGCAGGAGCTCGGCCACTGCACCAACGTTTAGACAGTGGAGTAGCTCCTCACCGCGTTTGCCCTTTTTTTTTTTCACCTCAAGCTACACAGCTGTCGTGGAGTTCCTCGACGCGATGAACCTCTTCGCGTTGCCCTCGCTACCGCCTTACTACCCTCAAATTTCGCAAAGGTGCCGGAGATAGAGCATCTCCCGAGCGCATGATGCGTTGGGACCAATGTCGTTCATTATACGGATCTACTCATGATACAGGGCGGATAAAGGAGATTTTGTTGTAAATTTGAAAAAAAAAAACAATTTTACCCTCATAAGCTTTCGTAATTCTAAACTCATTAAAAAAATTATGACATGACTTCTCACTGGCAATTTGGCTAGATGAACTGAATTTGACAAAAGTTGAATAGTTGTGGACTGAAATTGACAACTTTAAAACTCGTGAACCCAAAATTAAAATTACCACAATAAAAAAAAAAAAAAAAAGTTATAGGACCAACTTGACATTTCTTACAAAAATTATTAATTATTTTTTACATGTATACTTTAAATTGAAAAAAGTTTATAATATTACAAGTGGTTTGTGGTCCATTGATATTTAGTAATTGATCCCTTATGTGGAATGTCTTAGGTTCAAGCCTCAGTGTAGGTGTAGAATGGTATATGTGGGTATTTCTAAATTTTTTGAAAAAAAAAAGTTTACAATACTAGATGGTGAGAATAGTAAAAAAAAGATAGTAAATTTTGTAATGATTAAAATAATTATTCTATTTAAAATATCATTACCACATTTTTATTTACAATATCAGTCATTCTTATAATTTTTTATGATAGATTTTTTCAATTATAAATATACTAGTAATTTGCTAGTTTAATGCACCGATAATTTTTTTTTAAAGATAAACAAATTATAATAATACAAATTTTTAGTGGTTTTTAATTTTTAAATAGATAAAACACTAAATTGATTTATTTAAATTGTTTATATTAATGCACTAGTGTATATACTCACTACATATCACTATACCGTCACTAATATACGCCCGGCCCGCTACGTTCTACCTCTACTATAATATATACTCATAAATTAACATACTATAGCTAACTAATACCTATACATATAATAATTACTATACTATGATTACACATCGCCAATTTTAGCTGGATTTTATTTTTTAAATAGATAAAATCGCAGCTAAAGTTGATCATATCTTAAATATATAAATCAATTTCTAACCAATTAAAACCGTAGGCCGTATAAGCCTCTTTCTTTTCCTATATATTTTTGCGAAATTATACATATTCCTAATAAAAATCCGCGCAACTATCATTTAAATTTCCTGCCAAAACTATTTTGTTATTCACATGCATGAGGCTCCGGGTCACGAATATGTATTAGTACACTATATATTTATTGCTAAAAATGTAATATTAGCCATTTATATTTATAACTAGCATTTTGTACGCGCTATGCTGCAAAAATTCATGCCCAATATTAAAATATTGATAAATACATATAATTAAAAATTATAATTTAAATTATATATACACAAATAATATATGCATTTTGTACACACACATATATAATTTATCATTCATAGAAATTTAATTAAAATATAATTAAGTATTAAATTAATATATAATGATTTTAATAAAATGATAATTAAAAAATAGGAAAAAGATATGATAGATATAGGTGTATGATAATAGTGATGTGTTATCAATGTTAGAATTTAAAACTAACAGTGTTATAACGGTGTAAGTATAGTTTTGTCTAATAATATTAGAATATACAACATTTAAAGTAAAATGTATACATTTATTTGCATACAAAAGAGGGACATAAATTAAGGATATAACCTTAATTGAGGCTTATTATATTTTTAGATATCTGACATTCTTATCACTTTTCATCATAGAATTTATCGATTTTAAGTATATTTTATGATCATATTCTATACTTTATGAATATATAAACAAAGAAAATATTCATTGAAGGGAATATCGACGGACAGAATCTTAGACGTGAGAAAGTTATTAGCTGTCCATGTCGAGACATGTCACTTGACCAACTACTCCTTGTCACACGAGGTATGTTTAAATGAACTTTTTGCTCTATAGCACCATACCATACTTATATTTTCTTATGTTATTTCCATTATTCCTAAAGAATTAATTAGTTTTGTTTATTTGATTAACACCTTTTTTTTTTTTTTTTAAATAGTTTTAATTTTAAAATTGATCAAATTTATTTCCTAACTATTAAAAGTTTGCTACATTTCATTAATTGTAATATTTATAGTGGCATATTTTCAATAGGGATGTATCAATTCTAGTTTATAAATTCAAGGGAAAATGATCAAATAAGCATTCGAACTATATCTAAAAAGTTAATTAGCGCTCTAAACTTTTTAAATGTGTAATTACACTAATCAATATTTTATTAACAGATACTACACTATAACATAGTCAGTAATACTAAAAAAAAAAGCGGGTTTAATAATTGATATAAGTATAATTTTGTTGGTTTGTGGTATACAATAGGTGCGAGGACCAAAGCTCAAAGATTCAGTGGAAATTGTTTCCCTTAAGCCTTGCCACCTCACTATGGTTGAAGGTATATTATATTCCTATATTCTAAAGAATTATCAATTATGCTACATTCCCTTTAATATATCTCGTAATATTGGTTTCTTAATATAATATTATTTAATTATTTTTATATTTAATTACTAACTAAATATCTCTTAACATTGACCAATTATAAGTTAATGAAAATAGTTTTATTATCGCACTAGAAAATAAATATTATTAAGAAAATTTAGGAAGGAAAAAATTATTTCTATACCAAATCCTAATAATTATGGACCGAAATTGGCAAAGTTATCTTATTACTTTTATCATAATATATTATATTTCCTGTAAAAAAATGAACTTATTTCATTTAATTTTTTTTAATGAAATACTTTAATTCTCTCATATAGAGAATATCTAATAATTGAACACTATATTATCTATACCAAAACTTCTTCTCCTCTCATGTATTTCTAATATTTTCATACATTAATAGCAATTATTAAAGGCAAAAATGATACCTTTCTATTTTTTTAAAAATGAAAATTTAATATTCAATAAAAATTGTATATAATTTCTATATATAAAAAAGTTTCCATTAATAAAAATTAATCAATATAAAAATCAAGAAAATACAAAAATATCATTATCTCTTTTTATTTAGTGGTAAAGCATAAACACGATATATATTTTTTGAAATGGTAGAAAATTTCAAAAAATAAATAAAAAATTAAATTATAATCATCAGCTTGAATCACTATGTTGTGGGCCCCACAAATTTCATATTGCTATTTGCTACAGTTTAAAAGGGGTGATTTTTATTTGGAACCCTGAAATTTAAATCATTAGCATTTCCACCCATCTTATTTTCAAAATTGCGCTGGGATCCCTCAAACATTCGTTCTCGAATCTCTACGGACTATTTCACTTTCTTTTACGTTTACGGAGTATTTGATAATGTAAATTACCATTATAACCTACTCTGTACTTTGAAGAAAGAGCTCACTATGGGAAAAATAAGAAAAAATAAGAATTTATTAATACTTTAGTGTTCCAAATTCTATTATTTGAAACCTCAGGGATCCAAGTGAAATTATCCCAAAATGGAATTTAAGATAGGGCTAAATTTGGAAATTCACATGAACTTTTTTTAAAATTTGGCAGAGCCATATACCGAAGAACAGATAGTTGCTCACATCAGACGGCTCCTTGATATAGTAGCATGCACCACGTCATTCGGCGGTTCATCTTCTTCCCCAAAATGCACCGGTCGAACCGGGTCCAAGGATCCCGGTTCGAGCTTGAGCGACGCCTCGGAAACGAAGAACACCAAGACCAAGGGGCTGAACCGAAGAAACCCGGTTCACCCACATCCGACTGCCAGAAGGCCAAGCCGGATGGAAACGCCGGCGGCGGAGCCGCCGCCGCCGCCGCCGCCGAGGCTGAGAAAGGAGAGCCGCCGATGATGTGCCCGCCGCCTCGTCTCCGCCAGTTCTACGACTTCTTCTCCTTCTCTCACCTCACGCCGCCGATCCAATGTGAGCGTCAATTCACAGTGCCTCACACATTACGCGTGTTCGATTTCCTAAACAGCCAAATGCATTCATATGCTTTGATCTGTATATCTGTTTTGGTTAATTGTAGGTTATGTCTAGGGTTTACTAATAATTCTTTGGGTTTTACAGATATTAGGAGATCAAGTAGGCCGTTTCTTGAGGATAAAACAGAAGATGATTATTTTCAAATTGATGTGAGCTGCTTTAGCTCTTCTGTCTCTTGCTATGTCGTAGTTGTGGCTATTACTGCTGAATTCCCTGAATACATTGATTCCTGTGATCTATTCATCTTAGAGAAAATTTCACGTTTTGGTACCTGACTATTATACATGAATTATATTTAGATAATTAGGTGCATGACTATATAATTTGTATCCTGCTGTCTAATTTCCCGGCGGCTGAAAGTGCTCCTTCCGGAAGGAGAACTTCTGGAAGAGCACTGCTTCTCTTCCGGCAATAGTTGGCCAAGAAATTAGACGGCAGGACCGTGATAAAAATTACATAGTCATGCACCTAATTAGAAAATTTTAATAGTCAAGAACCCAATGTGATGTATAATATTCAGGGGACCAAATATGAAATTTATTCTTATCTTAATTATGTTCTGCATTGCTGCGTTTGTTAGGTTCGTGTTTGCAGTGGCAAGCCAACAACCATAGTTGCTTCAAGCAAAGGTTTCTATCCTGCTGGGAAGCGCATTCTTTTGAGTCACACTTTGGTCGTCTGTTGCAGCAATTAAGCCGAGTCTTTGATGCGGTGAGCTAAACTACTTGAAAATGCTTAGAACAAAATTGTTATGTTTCAAATTTCAATCCATGTATACTTAGTTCATTTCATATGAGCTATGTTTTAATTACGCTGATTATGTTATGCTATGTTTATCAGGCTTACAAGGCTCTCATGAAAGCTTTTACTGAGCACAATAAAGTAAGTAAAAGAGATTATAAAGCTGTTTTGGTACCTAATCAGAAATAACAAAAAAAAAGAAAGACAAATTCTGATAAGTATTCATTTTGTTTCAGTTTGGGAACCTACCTTATGGATTTCGAGCAAACACGTGGGTTGTGCCTCCTTTTGTTGCTGAGAATCCGTCCAATTTCCCACCACTTCCCACGGAAGATGAAACTGGGGAGGAAAATGGAGGTGGACAAGGAAGAGATGGTAAGCATGATTATCGACCTTGGGCAAAAGAATTTGCGATTCTGGCAGCAATGCCTTGCAAAACAGATGAAGAAAGACAAATCCGAGATAGAAAGCATTCCTTCTTCACAGTTTATTCGTCGATGTCTCTGTTACGAAGGCAGTTGCTGCAATAAAATGTCTTGTGGATGGTGTTCAGGGTTCCCCACAAAATTCGAGCTCTTCAACTTGGTATGAAGAAAGAGTTGGAGATCTTCTTATCAGTATAAAAAAAGATGCACAAGATGCAAGCAGGAAAACTGATAACAAAAATGATGGGACTCTGGTTCTTGACATGTCACTAGATGAACTTGCAAGGAGGAACTTACTAAAGGGAATAACTGCAGATGGGAGTGCAACTGTTCATGTTAGTATATATTTTCATTTTCTATTGCCTTGTTTTGTTTTTTTTTTTTTTTTTTAATGAAAGATTCTCTTATTACTGCTTGAGGTAATTCATATCACATTTAATTGCCGAGTTTTTTTTTCCATACAGGATACCTCCACATTAGGTGTAGTCGTTGTTAGGCACTGTGGCTACACTGCCATTATAAAAGTTGCAGCTGAGGTTAACTGGGGAAGTAATCCAATTCCTCAAGACATAGAAGTTGAGGACCAGACAGAGGGAGGTGCAGGTGCACTGAATGTCAACAGGTTGAAAATTGAACTTGGTTTACTGTGTTACTTTGTTGCATGCTTGATCTGGATAATAGCAGTAAGTATTGGATTCTGAATATGGAATAGTAATAGTCAGTCTGTTTTTTTGCTTGTTATTTTGTAGCTTGAGAGTGCTGTTGCACAGATCTTCCACACCTCAATCACCTAGCCCAGTACAACGATCACATTGCCTAGATGTTGAAGATTTAAGTACAGTTTTGGTAAGGCAGGTTCTTGGTGAAAGTTTACAGAAACTGCAGCAAGAAGACACTAAGCAAACGAAATCTATTAGATGGGAGCTGGGGGCATGCTGGGTGCAGCATTTACAAAGTCAGACTTCAGGGAAAACTGAATCTAAAAAAGGTGATGAGGCTAAGGTGGAGCCAGTGGTAAAAGGCCTTGGGAAGAATGGTGGACTCTTGAAGGATATTAAGAAGAAATCAGATGACCGGAGCAACAAAACTGATTCGGGAAAGGAAGTTGCGTCCACTAACAGTTCTGCTGTGAACAAGGATGAATTAGAGAAACACGAGGAGGAGAAGGAAATCTTGTGGAGAAAGCTGCTTCCTGAGGAAGCATATTTGCGCCTCAAAGAATCAGAAACTGGCCTTCACCTTAAGGTGCTCGCAGCCTTTATAATAGTACATATACGTTCTATTCCATTCTATAATAGTGCTGCAGGTCATGTAGCAACCTTTATCTTTCAAGTAGTCATCCTTGAAATATGATTTGAGGATGTAATATACCCAGAAACCACTCAAGCCTCTTATCTTCTAGAAACATATAAAAAGAATTATTTTCTTAATCATATCTACCTTTTGTTGACAAAATGTTTGGTTCAATTAAAAACTGACAGTCACCAGATGAGTTGATTGACATGGGCACATAAATACTATCTGATACTGCTCTTCCAAAACTTTTAGTTCTTGTATACACAAACATTATCACCACACTTACTTAAAATTCGTCATAATTTGTGATAGATGCCATCCGAACATTACTTACAGGTGGCTGATTTTGGTTCCCTGGAACTTTCTCCTGTGGATGGAAGGACATTGACAGATTTTATGCATACAAGAGGCCTACGAATGTGCTCTTTGGGACACGTGGTACTTTATTCATTTCTTTGCTTTTCTTATAGATTATTTGCTGGTCTGATTTGTTAGGATTTAATTAGCAAATACACAGATGGTAGTCCCATGCATGCTTTGGTGAATGTCTTTTCTTTTAACTAACTCATGCATGAATGCATGTATATGTATATACATATACATATATTATATATAATTACTATATATATATATATATATATATATATATATATACTATATATATATACACACACACACACACACACATATATATCCTTATTAGTTACTCCGTATTAGGCTTTTTTGATTTATTTTATTTTTTGGGTGTGTATAGGCTTTTCGTAAATGAGGTTTAGGGAGGTCTTGGGAAACCTGAAACAAATGAGTCTAATTTAGAGTTTCTTCAATTTTCCGTATCACTTTGCTTCTTTACCTCTAATTTTGTCACTACGCTTTCATTCATCAACACATATATTCCCTTTAGTCTTTCTTTAGATTTGTATTTTATGAGCAAGCTCTCAATCAGATAAAAGTTAGTGATTTAATGCACATACTTTTGGATTAATTGGAAGTCTCCCGGTGTGCTGTTTCTTTGAATGGCATCTTAGCCTCTTAGGTAGGCTCAAACATGTATATATTCATCGCAACTCACCATCATACCTTCTAATTTGACTATGACTTTCGTTACATTGTTCTTTGCTCATTTTATTCAAATTACTCCTACTTCAACTTTTATATATTTTAATCTAATTTTTTATGTTATACAACTCATGACAGGTGGAGCTTGCAGACAAGCTTCCTCATGTACAGTCACTCTGTATACATGAGATTGTTAGAGCTTACAAACACATATTGCAAGCTGTTGTTGCAGCTGTGGATCATATTGCTGATATGGCTGGGGCAGTAGCTTCATGTTTGAACGTTTTGCTAGGGACACCACCTGCTGTAAATACTGATGCAGACATCAGCAATGATGTTGAGTTGAAATGGAAATGGGTGGAAACTTTCCTTTCAAAGCGGTTTGGGTGCCAATGGGAGGATGAAAAGCTTCATGATCTCAGAAAATTTGCCATTCTCCGTGGACTTTGCCACAAAGTACACTTTTCTGATTCAACAGAAATTGCAGTTGTTAGTAAGACTCTTCCTGGATCAGTATAATATTAAACAAAGTTGTTTTTTTCAGGTTGGACTTGAGCTTGTTCCCAGAGACTATGATATTGGATTCTCCATTTCCCTTTAAAAAATCAGATATCATAAGCATGGTCCCTGTATACAAGGTAGGCATACTCATTTCTTAATTTGGCATGTTAGATTAGGAGGAACACGGGCAGTTTTGACAACACTAAGTATTTTTAACAGCATATTGCGTGCTCATCGGCGGATGGCGCACACTGTTGGAATCATCAAAGACTTCCTTGGACAAAGGGAAATTGGAGGATGCCGTAAACTACGGAACTAAGGTTATATGCATATCTTAGTTAAACAACTATTTTGAGTATGATTTGAGGCTTGAAACTGATGTCTATTAAAATTTGAAGGCTTTATCAAAACTTGTGTCAGTCTGTGGTCCTTATCATCGAATGACAGCGGGTGCTTATAGTCTTCTAGCAGTTGTACTGTATCATACTGGCGATTTCAATCAGGTATGAGGTTTATTTCTTTTCAACTTGTTTCACTGGGCCAATGATATGCTGGCATATAATGCAATTTACTAGTGAAGTTAAATGTTATTTTGTTCTCATTTGCTGATCATCCTGTCCCAGAGTATTAACACAAAAAATGCATAGATAAAGTACCATAAATGTATCCCCACTTGATATAATTTGACTCTTGAATAAAGGTTTTAGCAAAGGGCAACTAGTGTTGCTGATACGATCTCACATCGGCTCCACAAGAGATTGTGGACTGGTACTTAAGTTGGGGCCCAAACCTCCACTCATTAGCTAGCTTTTGTGGTGTAGTTAGGGTCTTGGCTTGACCGTTTGAGTGCCGTATCATTTGGTGCTCTCGTTGAGAGGCCGAAGTGTGGTGGGAAAGGGCTGGCTAGGTAAGCCGCTGCGGGCGTTGGCTTCTCAAGGGGTAGGCAATGATATGATCCCACATCAGCTCCACAAGAGATTGTGGAGTGGTACTTAAGTTGGGCCAAACCTCCACTCATGAGCTAGCTTTTGTGGAGTTAGGGTTTGGCTTGAGTTCCGTATCAGTTGCTGCCTTGTCAGATCCTGTCTCAACATTGGTTTAGCATTCGTTCACTCATCTGTAGGCTTATTCAATCATATGAACACAGTAACAGAGTTTGGCATGACATACTGTGGGCAGACATGCTCCATGAACTTTTAATTACTCAAGTTTTGCAAAGCTTCCCTAATAGACCTATATGTGATATTTCCCATTCTAGTTTTATTGAAGCCTTTAAAAAAAGGATGGGCTGAAGAAAGCTTTCTTTACATATTTGATGCTGACATGAATGGAATAGCTAATAGGAAAAATAAAAAAAGTAAAGCAGTAGAGGATGTAACTCCATGTTTTGTTAGATAAACTACCATTTCACAGAATATTAACTGCAACCATTCAATCCCTAGATATGTAGTCTACAATTATTCTGCTTCTATCTTTAATTGTATTTTATTTTTCTCTGGATGTCAGGCTACCATCTATCAGCAAAAAGCTTTGGATATTAATGAGAGAGAACTAGGACTTGACCACCCAGACACAATGAAGAGTTATGGTGATTTAGCAGTTTTTCTACTATCGGCTCCAACATACGGAGTTGGCCTTAAAGTATGTGCCATTATGTGCCTCTCTTTTATAAGGGTTTCCCATCATATGTGATAAGTATGAGTTAATGCCGATCTTTCTTGTAGCTTACTTGAATATTTTGCTTTGATAAATCTTTTTCCTTTTTTTTTCTGTGATGTCCCATATAAAAAATGTAGTTAAAAATAGTTACACAAGAAATTTCCTCACACCTTGATGCAAGATTAGAACTTTCAAGGTGAAATTTTTGTTTTTTCAGTTCTATGCTTCAATTTCTGTATTAGACTATTAGTTAGTTTTATATTTTCTCAATTACTAATCCTGACTGCTGTAAACTGAGCATTGCTAATTGCAAGATAAACATAACTAGAGATTAATGAAAGAAAAAAGCAAATTATGGATTTTAAATAAATGAAATAGCTTTTAATGCTGAGAAAAATGCTGGTCTGTACAAATGTGAAGCAGGAACACAAGATATGTGAATATGAACATTTAAGATAAGTTGCAAAGGTTCCCCCTCCCACTCCTTTTAGCATGTTGAAACTTCAAAGTATTGCCTTAAAGTTTCCTTCTCTTTTCACTTCCATTTGTGACAAGATTAAATTATGTCTTTTACTTCTGTTTTTCTTTTTAAAAGTTAGAAAAGGGTTGATGATAGATGGAATAGTCAGTGGATGTCTTTGAATTTTCACTTAATTGTAATCAGTATTTCTTTTGAGAAAAATATCGTTCAATTAAGATTCAACCTGCACTCTGGACATGTGATGTCCCCATGATTAAATAGTTGCAAAATTTGATGAGCATTGTGATTAAGTCACTACACTATAAGCTAGTTTATTGGCTTTGGCAAACACTCAAGAAATGGATGATGATATACATCAAGTGATTACTTGTACTAGTGAATTACTCCATACCTTTTTTTGTTCAAGTTTCACTGATTGGTGCTGGATTTGGCATCTTTATCACATTTTATCCTTATGGCTAAAGATTAATGATTTTTGGTTCAAGTTTCACCTGATAAGTGCTACATTAGCATCTTACCACATTTTTACCCTTACGATTAAAGATTTATGAACTTATGGTGCTTCTCTATCCTCTGTTTAGGTATGTCAACCGTGCCTTGTATTTGTTACACCCCCTAACATGTGGACCTTCTCACCCAAATACTGCTGCCACCCTATATTAATGTTGCAATGATGGAAGAAGGTCTGGGAAATGTCCATGTTGCACTCAGGTATCTTCATGAGGCCTCCAAGTGCAACCAAAGGCTTCTTGGAGCTGATCATATACAGGTAATCTCTCTCTCTCTCTCTCCATTTGATTTGTGCACGAGTTTGACAAATGAAAATTAATGACCTGTTTTAAGAGTCCCACATTGAAAAAATAAGAGAACATAAGGTCATGGGGTTAGACTGGCTAATTGATTGGATTCAGTCTTGTAGTGTGGTTTGGCCTATGTGCATTATAGTAGCATGGTATTAGAGCCTGATTCGGTCCCCCACTTTGTGTTTACCTGGTTCTTCAATTTCAAGTGGTCAACCGGTTATATTCAAAAATGGCCCAATTGTCCACTTGAAGGGTTAGACTAGCTAATTGATTGGATTCCGTCTTTTAGTGTGGTTTGGCCCATGTGCATTGTAGATTGTGTTTAACTTACGCAAACTTTAAAAATTATCTTCTCAGTAGCAGCATGAAGGACCAAGGGGTGACTACGACATAGTATATGATGCATGATTTGACTTTCTACTTGAAGATGCATTATATGTGTCTGCAAAAATGTATCTGGTTTCTTCAGACTGCAGCTAGCTATCATGCTATAGCCATTGCACTTTCCTTAATGGAGGCATATTCGTTAAGTGTTCAGCATGAACAAACTACACTCCAGATACTGCAGGCTAAACTTGGTCCAGATGATCTACGCACACAGGTAATACAAGTTGCCATTCTGGTAATACAGCATCATAACTTTTTGATAATACTCGTGTCAACTTCATCCAGAACTTTCTGCAGGATGCTGCTGCCTGGCTTGAGTACTTTGAGTCCAAGGCTCTGGAGCAGCAAGAAGCAGCACGTAATGGCACTCCAAAGCCAGATGCTTCTATCTCAAGCAAGGGCCATTTAAGGTATTTGAGCAACATTCCCTCATTTTATTCAATTTTCCAAGAGATCTAAAACTAAAGGTGCCTAAGCAAGAGAATCAATTGTAACTAGCTTGATAGCCCAATTTGTACTTTGCCTACCAGTGGAAGAGTTTCAACCAAAAAGCAAATTGTTGTATATTAGTTGCCTGAACTGACAGTCTCTGAGTCTGATGTTCTTTTGAATGTGGTTGCACCATAGTTTACTCTATCGATTACTTTCAGTTTGTTCTGTTAAGTAGTCAATACAAACATGTAAATTAATATATCATACTTGCAAAAGACAAATGAAAGGGACTTCGGGTACCTAAAAGTTTGCTGCCTCAGATTGTCTTCCAGTTATTTCACTATGAATAATGGAAGTTATAGTTTTGCATTTGCAAAATCTCAACTCCTTTCCAGTATAGTAGTAGTTTTATGCTGTACGTTTTCACTACTTAAGTTCCTTTTTGTTTTTCTCCGTACTTGGTTAGTGTGTCGGACTTGTTGGATTACATAACCCCAGATGCAGAGATGAAAGCTCGAGAAGCTCAAAAGAAGCAAGCTCGAGCAAAGGTTGGAACTTTTTCTGCTAATTCAGGCCAAAATTTGTTCATTTCACTTTCATGCACTGATATATCTCGGTTAAACATCCTCTTTGATCATACAGGTCAAAGGCAAAACCGAGCAGAACGGGGGAACAGTTATAGAAGAATATCAAAAGGATGAGCTTTTATCTCCAACTCATCCTGTGAGGGAAAACTCCAGCGATAAAGAGAATAAATTGGAATTAGAAAAGATATCTGATCACAGCCTGTAGAGCCAATAAATAAGAAGCCTGATGAGATTTTCGTGCAGCAGACACTATCAGAGCAAAATGAGGAAATAACACAGGAAGATTCTTCCGAGGAAGGATGGCAAGAAGCTCTTCCCAAAGGCCGGTCACTAATGGGCCGTAAACCTTCTGGTTCTAGGCGGCCTAGCCTTGCAAAACTTAATACCAACTTTATGAATGCTTCTCATATCTCAAGACATCGTGATAAGACCGCTAATTTTACTTCTCCGAGGAGACCTTCAAATGAGTCTGCTGCTTCATCTGGGTCTGCTGCTCCTGCTCTGAAGAAATTTGTAAAGAGTGCCAGCTTTGGCCCAAAGTCAAAGAGTGCTTCCGTTCCACCTGCTGGTACAGAGAAGCCCTCCAATCCAAAATCTGCACCAGCTAGTCCAGCTCTAAATGATTATGTAGCAAAGTCTAGTTCAATAATAAATTCTGTGAGTGTCCAGGCAGCTGGAAAACTGTTCTCATATAAAGAAGTTGCTTTAGCTCCTCCTGGTACCATTGTCAAAGCCGTGGCAGAGCAGAACTCTTCGGTGACAGATACAGCTCAAGCAGCATTGTCAAAAATCAGTGAAGGAGAACAAGCTAAGAGCCTTGTTGAAGAGAAACAAATTGAACCAGATGAGCACACCAATCAAACTGTCAATGAGGTGCAACAGGGAGAAATTTCGGATGGCTTGAAGAATGCATCTTCTGAAAAGGAAAAAGTTGAGGAAATATCGAGTTCTTCCCAGAATTCTGATTCTGGATCCCAGAATGATGGTTCTTCAAACAATTCAAAAGCCAGTCCAAAAAATGAGGTGCTTGAAAAGCAAGTTGATAAATGTTTGGTGACTTCATCTGATCATTATGTGGCAGAAAACACCACTTCACCTCAAGAGAAGAACAATTTGATCTTAAACGAACGAACACCTGAAAAAGAGGATGCTAGTCAAAAGGATGATAACGGAGATGTGAGTTCACTGCTGATCGAGGGCGACAAACAAGGTGACAGTTCAGATAATACTTCACCTCAAGAATCAGAAAATCAAGGTGATGCAGAGTCTGTAAAGGAGACATCCAAGAAACTTTCTGCAGCTGCTCCTCCATTCAACCCATCTACAATTCCAGTTTTTGGCTCCATTCCAGTGTCAAGTTTTAAAGAGCATGGGGGAATATTGCCCCCACCTGTTAACATTCCACCTATGCTTACAGTTAACCCCATTCGTAGATCCCCGCATCAGTCAGCAACAGCAAGAGTTCCATATGGTCCACGCTTGTCAGGTGGCTATAATAGGCCTGGAAGTCGAGTTCCACGTAACAAACCTGCTTTTCACAATGGTGAACATAATGGGGAGGCGAGTCACTTTAGCATTCCCAGAATAATGAACCCACATGCAGCTGAATTTGTCCCTGGCCAACCTTGGCTACCTAATGGATATCCAGTTGCTTCAAATGGTTTTGTGGCTTCACCAAATGGCGTTCCTCTTTCCCCTAATGGTTATCCAGTATCCCCGAATGGCATGCCAGTCTCTCCCGATGGTATTCCAGTGACTCAAAATGGTTTGCCTGCATCTCCAGTTGGTTCAGTAGAATCTCCATCAGCTGTAACTGTGGAAGCCACCCCTGGAAATGAAAATGCAGATGAGACAGATGGGAACACAGCAGAGCCCTCCAATAACGTGGAAGCTGCTGACTCAGATGTGACAAATACTGAAGTCCAACCAGTCTCTCCCAATGGTATTCCAGTGACTCAAAATGGTTTGCCTTCATCTCCGGTTGGTTCAGTAGAATCTCCATCAGCTGTAACTGTGGAAGCCACCCCTGAAAATGAAAATGCAGTTGAGACAGATGGGAACACTGCAGAGCCCTTCAATAACGTGGCAGCTGTTGACTCAGATGTGACAAATACTGAAGTCCAACCAGTAGCTGTTGGAAACACACATTCTGATAAATCTGGAGTAGATGAAAAAGTCCGACTCTGAAAATGGAGAAAAACATAAATGTGCAGTTGAACCAATCGAGGAAACTGCAGCAAAAGAAATCTGCAGTAATCTAGCTGTTGAGGGGAAGGCAGCCAAGCGTTGGGGAGATTACAGTGATGGGGAAAATGAGATTATTGAGGTCACAAGTTGAAAAATGTATGATCTTTCGATAGATTGGCCTCCTGGTCAATAATTGAATACCTGCAACAGATATGTGACAACCTATGATTCATCAAAGGCCAGGATATGAATTTGAAAAAATCTTTTCCAGGTTTGTAAAGACTGCATTTGACCTGGAAAATGCTGAATTTCAGTTACAACTTGAGGTTTTCAAAGCAAAGCCTTGGAAGGAGAAGGCAACCGACGGCACAAGGTAATTTATTAATGAGAATGAAGAAAAAACACTAAGGATTCTGCATCACAAGATGTACTTGGATTGAGTGTTAAAGACTCCCTTTCTGTGGCCTATGTGGAATAGTTAGAAGTCATAATACATTTGCTTTAGTCATTAATAATAAACATTGTAATTTAGCAGAGGAATTTGTTTTATGGTTACATGGATTTTGCATTCATTGGCATCCTGATATTATGCAGTATAATGTGGGCTGCAAATCTACTGCTCTTTTAAATTGAATCTATACTTTTTAGCAAGTTAATTTAAGTAAAGAGCATTCATTTTAACAGCACAAGCAGCGCTAGCTTCAATGTATGGTATGGATGAAAGAACGGATTCATAGTTGTTCCTGCTGTAGTTTAGGTTTTCTTTATCGAGTCCATCCAAGGAAGAATAAAAGGATATCAGCTAATTGATCTACAGACTTGACAACGCTGATTTTAATACATCCTGGCACAATCTTCTCCATGATGAAGTGGCAATCAAACTCGATGTATTTGGTCCTTTCATGATATGGCAATCAAACTCGATGTATTTGGTCCTTTCATGATAAATTGGATTTGAGGCGATGTATTGTCACATTGGAACTCTTGTAGTAAGTGCTTCAGCCACATAAGCTCACACGTGGCAAGGGCCATGGCCTGGCACTCAGCTTCAGCACTGGACCTGTTGTGGGCCATGGCCCGGTACTCAGCTTCAGCACTGGACCTCGCAACAACATCTTGATTCTTACTTTTTCTAGATATAAGATTACCATCAATGAGTACCACAATAACCCGAAGTAGAGCGCCTGTCAAATGGACAACCGGCCCAATCTGCATCAGAATACCCAACAACCTGAGCATGTCATCTATCTTCATATAGTAAATCTTGCCCTGATGTTCTCTTTATATACCTTAGAACCCGAACAACAACATCCCAATGACTATCACAAGGATTCTCAAGAAACTGACTCAATACACTAACTGCAATAGAGATATATGGTCGTGTGATTGTGAGATAATCCAAATTTTCAATTAATCTCTTGTATCATTCTCGGTTAGGCGATGACTCCCCCTGTCCTAGTAAGAGTTTAACATTCGGATCCAATGGATTATCCACAGGTCTACAATCCAACATACCAGTTTCTTCTAAAATATCCAAGGCATACTTTCTTTGAGAAATGACTATACCACTGCTAGACTGGACCACTTCAATTTCGAGAAAATATTTTAGCTTGCCCAAATCCTTGGTTCCAAACCGACTGAAGAGATACTTTTTCAATTGAGATATGCCATCTTGATCACTCCCTGTAATAACAATGTTATCCACATCCACTACAAGGTATATGCATTTCCCACTAGAATGACGATAGAAAACAAAATGATCAACTTCACTTCTAGTCATACCAAACTCACACACCACAAAGCTAAATCTCTCAAACCAAGCCCATGGAGACTTCTTTAAACCATATAAGGATCGATGAAGTTTACATACCAAACCAGACCCCCCCTCCCCTTGAGCAACAAACTCATGTGGCTGCTCCATATAAACCTCCTCTTGAAGATCTCCACGAAGAAAAGCATTCTTGATATCCAACTGATGTAAGTCCCAATGGTTTATGCCTGCCAAAGATAAAAGCAATCGAATGATGAAATTTTAGCTATAAGAGAAAAAGTGTCAGTGTAATCCAAACCAAAAATTTGAGTGTAGCCTTTTGCCACCTAGGACTCTATGTATTTGAGTTAGATTATGACTCCCTATCCTAGTGTCCATGTGATTCTCTCTTGTATATGTTCCTATAGTCTGTACCTATTGTAACTTAACTCATTCAATATAATTCATACAGTTCTCATCTGGTATCAGCTAGCTAGGGTTTCTTTCTCATGACTGACAGATTTGTTAATTCCTCGAAACGGACCGTCTCTAATGTTGTTATCTATTCGGTCACCTCAACTGTGAGTTCTTTATCCACCACCCACCACTTTATCAGTATTAAACTGATATACGCCTCCGACGGACATGACTTGATGGGTTTAGTTGATGGAACGAATCCATGTCTGTCGGCCTTCATCACCTCCGGCGACGACGCCGCAGCGAAACCCTGCTCATGCTGCTTTGGTTCGTTAGAATCAAGCCCTTCTCTCCATGATTATGTCTTCTTTATCAGAGGAGGCATCAAGGCGATGCCTCGGTTGCAGATTATATCGGGAGGGCGCAGGTTTTGGTCGAGGACCTTGCTCTCGCGGTCGGCTGATATCTCTTGACGAATAAAATCTTTATGTTTTTAAGGGTTACGGTCCGAGTTTCGTGCATTAACATCCTCTCTCAATGTTCGCCAGCGCTCGGCGGCCTTTACGGCTCAACGCGACGCGCAGCAGCGAGGCCGAGGCGGCGGTCGCAATTCCGGCCAGAACAGTTGACAATCGCGTGGTCATAGCGGCGACGGTCGTGGTCGTGTCGGCTGAAACAATAACTAGCAACCGAAGTGCCAGATTTGTGGGATTCTTGGTCATATCGCGGTCACTTGTTATAATCAGGGTGCTATAAGATCTTCAAGCTCATATGCTTTATCAAGATCCTCCTTCAGATTCTACTCAGAGTTCTTATACCTGGTTCCTAGACATGAGCGCAACCAATCATGCCACCCCAGATATAACAACTATGTCTATCTCAGAGGAGTACAATGGTAATGACACATTGCATGTTGGTGACGGTACAGGCTTATTTGTGTTGTCATGCTTCCTTTACTACCCCTTTATAGGTCGTTTCAGTTGTCTGATATTCTTTTACATTGTCTACTTCTTTATTGTCTGTTAAAAAATTTGCTTCAGATAATAAAATGTTTTTTTGAGTTTCACCCATTTTTATTTTTTTTTTTATTGTGAAGGATATCAATACCATGGAAATTCTACTACGGGGCAATGGTTCCGGGGGCTGTACACTCTACCAGTCTCAAGTTTATCTCCTTTGGCTTTGCTTTCAGCTCGTGCGTCTGCGTCAGTCTGGCATGACCGTTTGGGCCATCCACACCATTGGGTCCTTAGTCGTATTCTTCAGTCTTGTTCGGTTAGTGGGTCTAATAATATTATTCGTTGTAATTCAAGCTTGTGTAATGCGTGTCAATTGGGAAAGTCTGCACGCTTCCTTTTGCCATGTGTTATGTCTTATAGTTCACAAATTCTTGATTTAATATACACTGATATTTGGGGTCCAGCTCCCCTGTTATATGTTGATGGTTATCGGTATTTGGCTATCTTCGTAGATGATTACTCTCGCTTTACTTGGTATTTCTCATGAAACAAAAATCTGATCTCTATGTCATCTTTGAAAAATTTCGGGTTTTGGTTGAATGTTCCTTCAACTGTAAAATCAAGTATATTCCTAAAATGTCTTACAGACCTTCTCCTTATGTCTTCTTAGGTTATCCTGGGTCTTTTCGGGGTATAGGCGCATGGACTTACAGACTAATAAGATTTTCGTGTGCAGGCATGTCAGATTTGATGATGAAAATTTTCCATTTTCTACTAAAATGCTTTGCAGGAACCCCTGGTCTCGCAACCTACCCCATGGGCTGAATCCATGCTTCAACCGGTCAGCACCGTGGCTGCCGCACCAGCGCAGACTGCACCGACACTGCCGGCTGCACCGGTCGCAGCAGCCACTCGGCCTCGCGGTCGCCCACGCTGGAGGGCCACACGGCCTACGGTTAGGTCGCATGCCATGGAGACTCATAGTCGCTCTCAGACTCCTCCTACGACCTTGACTGCACATGTTTGACCTACTGATCCTACTTGTTATACACAGGCAGTTAAGTACCCAGAATGGCGTGAGGCAATGGATCAGGAATTTAATGCTTTGTTATAGAATCAGACTTGGTGTCTTGTTCCCTCTCACCCAAATATGAATGTGATTGGATGTAAGTGGGTTTTTCGAACCAAATGAAAGGCAGATGACTCAATTGAGATGCACAAGACAAGGTTAGTAGAAAAGGGGTTTAATTAAGTTCCTGGTCAGGACTTTTTTTACACATTTAGCCCGGTGGTAAAGCCCACTACTACCAGGTTGCTTCTTTCTTTGGCTATATCCTCTAGCTGGGTTGTTAGGTAGCTTGATGTTAACAATGTCTTCCTAAATGGGAATATGACTGAAACTATGTATATGAGACAGCCACCTGGTTACATTGATGCTCAATTTCCTAACCATATTTGTCTGTTAAAACGATCCTTGTATGGTTTAAAACAGGCTCCTAGAGCCTGGTTTAACCGCCTACATTCGTGTTTACTATCTGTTGGGTTTCAGGCATCAAAGACAGGTGTGTCTTTATTTTACTACTCACAGAATTATGCATATGTGTATCTTTTGGTCTATGTTGATGATATACTGTGATGGGGAGTGATCAGAATCTTGTAACTCATTTACTGTCAAAATTATCTGCTGATTTCAAGATTATGGATCTTGGTGAACCAGGATTTTTACTTGGTACTGTTAACTGTGATGATGGGATCTTACTGTCTCAGCAAAGATATATGAATGACATTTTGAAGCGTGCTGGGATGGCAAAATGCAAGCCTCTATCTACTCCTATTCATGTTTCAAAATCTATCCCATTTAGTGCAGATTTGTATGATGATCCTACGCAGTATAGGAACCTGGCTGGAGCATTGCAATACCTCACCATCATGCGACCTAACCTGTCTTTTGCGGTTAATCAACTCCGTCAACCTATGCATGCTCCTACAGTATCACATTGAGAGCAACTAAAACGTGTGTTGAGATATGTTAAAGGAACAATCTCTTTTGGTTTGCGTATACGAAGGCTAGTGTCAAGAGAACTTCATGCCTTTTCTGATTTTGACTAGGTTGGTTGTCCTGCAGATCGTAAGTTATTTAGTGGTTATGCTGTGTTTCTTGGGGTCCAATTTTGCGTCTTGGGTCGGTAAGAAACAAAGAACTGTTGCTAGATCTTCTATTGAAGCAGAATACAAAGCTCTAGCAGATGTTTGTGTTGAGGTAATATGGATTCTATCACTGCTACACGAGATCAACGTGCCAAGTATCCATATTCCCTAATTATGGTGTGATAATTTTGGTGCTACTTATGTGTGCAAATCCTATTTTTCATGCTCGCACCAAGCACGTAGAGATTGACTATCACTTTGTTAAAGAAAGAGTTGCTTCTGGAGATATTCAAGTCAACTTTATTTAAACCAAGGATATTGCAGACATCTTTACAAAAGCTTTATCTGGTCCTAGATTTTCTTTTCATAGAGACAAACTACAGGTTTTCAGTGTACCATGTGCTTGAGGGGGAGTATTAGGACTTTATGTATTTCAGTTAGATTATGACTTCCTATCCTAGTCTCCCGGTGATTCTTCTTGTATATATTCCTATAGTCTCTACATATTGTGATTGAACTTATTCAATACAATTCTCATCACTTGTCTTCCATCAGGGTCAAATAGCCCCTGAACATTATACAAGGAGGCAATTAAACCCTTAAACTTTTAAAAAGTAACAATTAAACACATTAACTTTTGACTTTGGTGCAATTAAACCCAAAATCCTAATATTTACCTGTAATTGCAGGTAACCTCTTATGTGACATTATTTGAGCTTGCCACGTATGCAAATTTAAAAAATATATTAAAATTAAAATCAAAATAAATAATAAATAATAATAATAAAATAATAATATAATAATAATAATAATAATAATAATAAAATAATAAATAAACCATTTCCCGTTCGCAGCCGCCGGCATCCAAGAAGAAGCAGCTATGACCATGGCTGCTTTCATCCTTCTCTCTCTCCTCTCTCTCTCTCTCTCTTTTTTTTTTTTTTAAAAAAATAAACTATTCCCTTCTTCGTCTCCAAATATGGAGACGAAGAAGGAGAGAAGAACAAGGCAGCCATGGCGAGCCATCGACCATGGCTGCCATCAACCTTATTTTTTTTATTTTTTTATTTTTTGTTAAATTTCCGTTCTTCGTCTACAGATCTAGACGACGAATAAAGGAAAGAGGACCCTTCTTCATCTTCAGAGATTGGAGACGAAGAAGGAACACATAATAAAGCAGTCATGGCTGCCTTCAAGCTTCAACCTTTTTTTTTTTTTTAAAATAACAATCATTTCATTCTTCGTCTCTAGATCTGGAGGCAAAGAAGAGAAAAGAAAACCCTTTCATCATCTCCAGATTTGGAGACGAAGGAGGAAAGAAGGCAGCCATGGAGCGGCATGGCTGGCCTTGAGGTTAAGTTTAGTTTAGTTTTTTTTTTTTTTTTTTTTTTTTTTTTTTTTTTTTAAGTTTTAATTTTTTAAAAATTAAATTATATTTTAAATAAAAATGACACGTATAGGGATGCCACATAAGAGGTTACCTGCAATTACAGGTAAATATTAGATTTTTGGATCTAATTGTACCAAAGTCAAAAGTTGATGTGTTTAATGCTTCTTATAAAAGTTTAGGGCCTAATTACCTCCTTGTATAATGTTCAGGGGCTTATTTGACCCTTTTCCCAATATTAAATAAACGCATAGTTTCAAAAATTAAAAATAAAAAGACCTCAAAATGATATAATATTAAGGAAACTGTAATTTTATGTCTCTCTATAATATATCAATTATCAATATCACTTCTGAATTATTAGTGGTGTAAATTGTTTCTCTCAATTTTCAAAACGGTACATATATTGTCCCTCTCTAACGAAGTTGTGGTATATCGCTATATTGCACCGTTTAGTAAGGGTTAAAAGAAATAACCTTTTTTTTTTTTCCATTTTTCTACTTTCCCTTCCCTTTGCTTTTGTTGTTCGTCGTTCCTGTTCAAAACTATTTCATCTAATATAGATCTGACACTTAAGTTTCAACAACATCCTCTAGTTTCTACTTCTGGCTCTTTTTCTTCTATCCCATGGTTGGTTCTGCTTCTTTCTTCTACTTCTACTTCTGTGGCTGCTTGCAACTTCTTTTGTTATGACCTTTCATTCCACAGACAATACGCATTTCAATTCACAACTTTTGCCTAGTTTCTAATTTGTTCTATTATTCTTTTTCTTTTTTGTCATTTAGGTTGTGCTTTATATTTGGGGTGGCAGTGGGGGCCAACTTTTGCCTAGTTTCTAATTTTCTATTATTCTTTTTCTTTTTGTCATTTTAGGTTTTGCTTTATATTTTGGGGTGGCAGTGGGGGTGGGAGGCCTGTTTTGTGTGCCATGACTCTGAAGAAATTTCAATTTCACTAAACCGACATATTTTTTTGACAAACACATAGTATTGGAGATCACATGTGCCTCCAATATATGTCAAAAAATAAAAATAAAAATACAAAAACATGTGCAGTAATCTGCACATAATAAAAAAATTATAGTTCACACAATGTTGGGACCTACACACATGGGGAGAACCCAGACAATACTTGTTCAATAAACTATAATGCAAACCAATTCACGCAATATCAGACAACAAACATTTTAAATACTACTCCGTACAATTCAAGACAAGTCAGACAACAACAAACCAATTCAATTTTAATACTTTCATTTGGGTGTATGTAGCAATTAGTCCAGATAGCCTTCAACTAGTCATTATGGCATACTCCAAGCTTCAAATTCATTCCAATTTGCTCTATAGTGAATGATATTTCGAATAGGTTTATGAATTTTAAAAAGAAAAGGAAATGAGTTGAATGAGAAGAGAAGAAAATAGAAAGAAAGGTTTCTCCTTGTTGTCGGCGGCAAGAGAACAATCAACAAAGACAAAATTGAGGGAACGGCAACAAGAGGAAAAAAGTCTTAGGTCGTCTCTTCATACAGGCGGCGAACAACAAAAAGGAAAGGGGAAGGAAAATAGAGAAAAGGAAAAAATTACATTTTTACCTTACTAAACTATGCAATATAACAAGTAACCACAGCTCCATTTAGGAGAGGGATAATATATGTACCGTTTCGGAATTGAAAGGCAACACTTATACCACTAATCATTCAAGAGTGACTTTGATAATAAGCATATCGAAGATGGGGCATAAATTACAATTTCTCTTAATATTATTATACCTTCAAAATTTTCAATATACAAGGTTCAGCCTGTATTCAAAATTTTTACAGCACTCAGAAGAAAGTATCTTCTACCCCTATGTTACATTCATCACCTAAAGAGTTCCCAAAAGAGGTACCTTTAGTCTTTAGAGCATCTAAAAGAAATATTCCTAGCAAAAATCTAAATTTAATGTGGCTCCAGAAGCAGAACCGCAGTGTACTACTGT
Source organism: Ipomoea purpurea (assembly GCA_009835305.1). Taxonomy (NCBI): domain Eukaryota; kingdom Viridiplantae; phylum Streptophyta; class Magnoliopsida; order Solanales; family Convolvulaceae; genus Ipomoea; species Ipomoea purpurea. The sequence goes on from VALG01009173.1 coordinate 62,114, forward strand.
GCTTCTTTTCCCATCTGTTTCTGTAATATAGAAAGCTGGGATGCCAATATTTATGTTACAGATCTCATGTGTGGAGCAAGAAATTTTGCCGCGCTAACTTTGTTTTGCAGAGAGAGACCAGAGTGAAAGACTATGCAAGAAAGAGCATGATCTTCATACCGAGAGAAATTTGAGCTCGTGCATGGCGAAGAGCCAACAATTCTTCCATGTGACTTGTGCTATATGTCTGAGAGAGAAAATAGCTGCTGCTATTTGCAGAAGGCTTTCAGCCAATGATGGTGAATGGCGGTTCAGTTGAAGAAATAGGGAGACTTGAGAACTTCTCGCATATCAAAATTGCCCGTTCTGGTAGAGGGGAAACTCCAATGCTGGAAATGATGCCTGGAAGCTTTCAAGCAGCTGTAGGCAAAAATAAACTGCAAGTAAATAGATTGAACACACAAATTTTTTGGGGGAAGCTATTTGGAATTCATGAGATCTGCGATAAATATTTATTGCCTAGTACTAATTCTCCGACTTTTGAATCGAAATTCACTGTTACAGGGCTTAGCAACATAAGTATGCAATAGCGTAAAAAGAATATATCAGAGAATGCACTGGATCGATCAACAATTAATTTCTCATAAAGCATGTGAATAGGATTCTCCGAGCAGAATCACATGGCAATTGACATTGGATTGGACTATTCGCAATACTGCTTTGTTTTATAGACAGAATGGACCTATTTAAGACAGGAAATGACCTATTGGAATGTTCAATTGCAACTCCTAGGTTTCTCCTCTCGACTCTCCCTCTTTTATTACCCTCCCCCATTCTCTCGTCTTTCTTCCGTATTCTCTCTATTTCTTCCTATTCTCTATACTTGTCCAACAATTATATATGTTATTTGTCACTGTGGGGGGAGAGAATAAGGTGGCATTAAATACTCTGGTTAAGATTTACATGGAAAGAGAAGCTAGGTATAAGGATGCTTACGTTTTCAAAATTTGCACATTGTTATTAGCTCCACAGAACCTTCTCTCGTAGTATACAGTTCATCTGGTAACGTCACCAAGCATGCGTCCAAAAGGAATATGCATCCTGCAATACATACATGAAACCCTTTAAGGTCATACATCATACCTTAACTGAAGAATAGCAAGAGAAAGATATGTTTTCTATGATCGCCAGTTCTACACTGCATCACCACAGCCACTAATATAATTAATTAATTACAGGTGTGTTCTATGCGAGGTCAACTTTTTGAACTCAGATACTGGTACATTTTAATAGTGTTAATTTAATATGCACACTTTTTCTTGAAATAGCTCAGCCATTTCTAATATAAGAGGCAGCTTGCAAATGCAACTATTTAAAAGTTTCAGAAATCACTCGCAAGTTATACATCACATTTCTTTATCATAAAGGTAATCAAGGCATGCCAGGAATTGCAATGGAGGGAGCACACGAACCTGCAAAATGTAATCCTGCATCCCTGCAAGCAATGGCAGTCAACATCATGTGTGAACCATCAAGCGAGTGCACAAAATTTGGAGGAAATGCTGTTCTCTGCTTCCTGACCTCGATCTATGATGGATGGTTTGCAATAAACGGTTGGCATTATGATTTAAATATTGGTATCCAGTTAATACTAATAAGAGAAGAGAATTTAAACTAGGAAAAACAACTTACAAAAGAGAACTGTTATAATCTAAGATTGGGCCAAGGTCACTCAGCTGGGCTATAATGCACATGGGCCAAACCACACTAAAAGACTGAATCCAATCAATTAGCTTGTCTAACTCATGGCCTTATAAACCCATATGTTCTCTCTTATTTTTTCAATGTAGGATTCTTAACAAGAACAAAGAAGCTTCAGTTACAAGACAGAACTTACGGAGTCACCATAGCACTTCAAAGACAACATCTGAAGAGAAGTTCTTATCTGCAGAGAATTTTCAGCATTAAGTGACCATAAAAATCCTTACAATAGCATGGTCTTAAAGATCTGATCACTTGATGGCATACATTGCCCTCAGGCAGAAAATCGTAAATTCTATAGTTCATATCTAGTAAAAAATAAACCATTTTGCCATGAGTCTTGTCATGTGGATGAGACAATAGAAATGAAAAGAGTACTTACTGTGTCTTTTACTTTTAAAATATGGCTGCACAACAAGACCCAGTGGAGTTGTCCAACAAATGGGCTGATTTTGAGAAGCAATCACCTATCAAATTTTTACCACTCAACAATTGTAATTCATGTGAAAGGTTTTCACAATTATTAAACAACCACACATCACAAACCATTGCACAATCTCCAAGCCAATTCATTATGCCGCGTGCGTCCTGAAATAACTCTCCAAGAGCAGACAATGTCACCTGTTAGGCAATTCAAAGATGAATAACTCATCAAAAGATAAACTCCATGCTTTCTGCATATTTACTTCAGGTCAGTACTCTTTTAAGCAGCTCTAGAGACTAGAGAGTGGGGAATTGTTTGTTAATAGTGCTTGATAGCTATTGAAGCACACTTACGGTGCAAATTTAAACTATCTGCAAATACAGGCACAAGCAAAGTATCCACAACACAAAACAATATAGGGTTTACTAAAGTGACACA